>JARQST010000731.1:233557-254151 GCA_030142225.1 Pachycephus smyrnensis
TTTGCAAATTTTCAGGAGTAGCACTCGAGAGACCAGGAGCTGCCCGTCCTTTGGAAGTAAAGGGAATGATCATAAATCAAAAAGCCCGACAGGATATTCACATTGAATTTTTATATTATTTATTATTATTATAATATCATTTATTATATTAACTGCCGTAGGAATCTTATACTTGCGCCATATATACATGTGATTGTCACAATGTACGTTACGAGAAAAAATGGTCTGTGGTAAATCTAACATACGTGTATGTGCAACGTCCTTGTATAATAATTAATTTAACCCAATTATAGATCCCCAAAGCGAAATCTTACTTGAGTGACTGCTCAGCCAATTGGAAGTTACACGTGTTTTTGTCAGCCCTCTTTTAACAGGAGTCTTCGAAGGACATGGAATGAAATTGGATATGTACATGAGATAGGCAGGCTAAACGAGAACGAAAGGGATGGTCATACGGAGAAATGGAGAACGTAGAAGCAAGACAGTATATGACTACATGTAGTAATGGAGACTCGGTGCAGCCCCTGTCAATCGAGAATTGTAGACCGTATAGCCTCTAGACAATTACTAAATACGTTTGAGATTAGAGGGAGGACTCGAGGAAATTGATATTATGTCCTGTGCCTATAAAGACTGTAGGATTCCCAGTATCGCGATTAAGTGTCGTATCGAAAGAGAATGGCTCCCTCTATGGCGCAATAATCGACTCTCGCACGGAGATAATTGTACTCGTGCAAGTATCGCAAGAGAGATGGAGCCAGTGTACGTGTGCGCATATATGCGTATAAGCTGATACGCGATAGGGAACCCTCTGTTGGTGTAAGTCTTTCAATAGAAATTTTCCGATCCAATCCCCTAGTATCCTCGAGACTCGCGACCCGAGGGTGGTTTTGCTTGCTAGGTACGCGGACACCAATGTAGAAAGAATCACTCGCCCCTAAGCGACTGTTTACTGGCTGGCTAGGGAACAACAATGCCTTCTCGAAGAATCGTGCTTTGCGTGAACGTTGAGCCCGAAGACGGGATAAGGTCGTCGACAAGACACATCGAATCAGCCCATATTCAAAGTTGCTGTCACTTTGCTTCAACGTGAACCGCGAGATGCATCACACTTCTTTTTTCCATAGAGAAAATCTACACTGGAGTCCCGGGGACCCCATTCAGATTTTTCATCATAACTACAGCTGAAATGGACATATTTCCGTTTGATTATTTTTTCAAACGATCGAGAATCGATCAAGGATGAGACCCGTAACAAAAAAATCGATAGAATTGAGGAGCTCCGAGATATACGCGTTTAAAAAAAAGCCCAGAATGGTGGTAAAATCTCAATTTGCACTCTTATTTCAAAAAATCATATCTTTGTTGTTAATAGACCGATTTGAAAAATTCTTAAAGGGCTCATGTGATACCGTTAAAAAAAATTGGCAACCCGGTATTCCAATATTTTCAACAAAACTGCAGGGATAAAAATTACGAATTTTCTACTTCGTATGCTCACTGTTCGGTGATTAAGCGGCAATTGGCTCGCTCCGACGCGTCTACCTACCGAGGAGACCCCAAACCTTTTTTTACGTCCAGGTCACAAACCTCTTCCTTTCCAATTTTTGAAATGCCAATGTTAGAAAGTTCTGCTGCTGTCCCAGGGACCCCAGTGTGGGAAGCTAGGGTTAAGGCGATGGCAGATTGGGAAGCGGTTCGGAGTTCGGAGATGAAAGAGATAAGAAGAAAACTTTTGGGATTTAAGGGTCTGAGCACAATAGAAGGAATAAGGAACAGGAACAGCGAACAGGGAACAATTTGATTTCAACATACGGAATGTCATAGGGGCTCGGCACAATTTACTCGTTGTGCGTTACTATATGACTTTCCGTATGTTGAAATCGGACTGTTCCCTGTTCTCTGTTCCTGTTCCCCATTCCTTCTATTGTGCTTAGACCCTAAACATACTGGTACTCCAAGTGATAGCCAAAGAGAAAGAGCACACTACACTCTAAGACCAAAACTCGTGCGCGTCCCTCGAGCCTCACTCGATGCAAAATATCCACGTGGCCTCACGATTATATCTTCTGTAATACGTCCCAGGGGATTTGCGTGGCCGTGAGCATGCCATGACTCCCCCGCCCCCCTCTCTCTCTCTCTCTCCCCCCTCTCTATCTTCCGTTCTCTTCCGAGTATGACCAGTCTCAAGAGGAAGTCGCTCCTGGCAAAATTCACGATTGTTAGCTCGAATACAGTAGAACAGACGGAGCTGAATAACATGAGTCTGGCACAAAAAGGGGCACGACTCGCCGCGCGATACATTCCAATCTGCTGTTCCCTATAGTTCTTACTTGAGGAAGGGAAGGTACTATCGTACCATAAGACGGTCGTGTGAAAGGATACTCCTGGTGAACACAGAGGGCATTCGCTCCGGAAGCACGCACGAGCCATCCACATTGCAACCGAGAGGCGTTGAAGACGAAGGAGATGCGACTTGACAGCATTCGAGTATGCAGGCACCAGGCACCAGGCACCAGGCACCAACATATGAGTAGGTACTGTACGTATGGATATGCTGTATGGGTATTGCATCCACGTGTAAACGCAAGTAGATGCTCCATTCACGGTAGCTATATTCCCTTCGCGTACTAATCACGGTAAAAGCCACCGCCCCGTTATATCTGACGAAGCTCCTTCTTGCCTTACTTAATGGAAATATGAGACGTGTTACGGTTTTTTTTTCTAGGAAGACCACGGGGACATTACGCCGTCGGGCTGAAACGTACGCGCAATGCACACAGCCTTGAACAGCCGGCGGCGTCATACTCTAAATACTCTACCTCCAAAATTACTCGAGGCTCTCTTCCTTATCCTCATTCTCATCCTGGCTTCGTTCTCCCAAGCATACAGTCCTGTCTTTCTCTTCCTCCTCACCCTCTATTTCGGCATCCTTGCTTTGGCCGTTCGCACACTTCCGCTTTCTTCCGCCTTCTCGCCACGTTATAAGGATAGCGACACCGAGCAGTGCCACGGTGCAGTAAGGCCAGTACCAATTCGCGATAGTACCTAGCACGTGGGAAAGTACAGAGTAGCAAGTTGCACACAGGTTTATGGTTTTGGCGCAGTAGCGATAATAGCAACTCGTCGCCGTCTGCCGACACACTTAACTTTTAAATTGCGTGCTCCTTTAGGGAGAATTTCCCACCGACCAAACGAAGCTTAATTCCAAAAGAAAACTCTTAGCTATGGCTGCCGCACGAGTCGTTGTCGCAAGTCCTTATTCCTATAGCAATGCCCGCTTCTCTACTACATTTCGTTTTCTTTGCCACTTCGCATCTCTCCGGTGCGGTCCATTCCGATTCCTTGCCATTTGTTCCACCTTTCCAATCTTCCATGCATTAGAAAATTACTTCCATCCTTTCACGGCTGACGGCATCAAAGTCATTCTTCGTCTAAGATGCAGCAGAATTTTACTATGCAGATTTTGACACAGTCAAAAAACAGTTTTTGTTGTAAAAACGAATTTAACATTTTTCCACTTAATCGCGGCTCAACGTAATCGATAGAGTAAGAGGGCAAGTGTGCAATTCTGTGCTTTCATTTAGAGAATATTTATGATACGAGAACTACGTTATCCGGAAGAAAAAAAAATGGAATTAAAGGACAAATTGAGCCCTCGTCGTAGTTCCGAAAAGTTTTCAGTGGCTCGACCGGTCTCCACGCTGAAAGCAAGGGCCTCTAAGGTTGTGCGCTCGTTGAACCAACCCTTACTAGGTGCACTTTTGGGGTAGCAGGCAGCCCTGCTAGTGGCTGTGCTTGAGTCCTTGAGTGTCCACCGAGACGAGAAGGGTGATGTCTACCCTGCTAAGCCCTGCTAACCCCTGCGTATAGTCGTCCTTAACCCTGCGCTTATCCCAACTCGGTCCTTATTCGACGTCACGACGAACTTCCTCCAAAATGCGATTTCAAAAAGGCGCAATTCACGTCCAGGAATTCCCGTCTTATTTTTCAGAATATTCCCACTGAAGGAGTTTCTTTGCGATTTGCTCAAAACTCGAGACACTTGCGAGACGACGAGATCGGACCAAGACGTAGCACCATCATTTTTCTGTTTTCTTGTTCAGTTTTCTTTTCCATCGTTCTCCTGGACCCGATTCCTCCGATACAGCTCGATACGTAAACTCCGTTTATCTTGAAAATGCTATAGTATCCGATTGGCTAATCGCGCAATTAAACCGAGTTTAAACAATAAACCGTCTTGGAGGAATCGAACGTTAAAGCTTTACCTGTCTCTCGCGTTAAATTTTGCTGGTGACCGTGGTGTACAATAGTCGTATATTTACGTGTCTAAGGTTCTACTTGGGAGTATCGCACTAACTCAAGTTAGCCCGTCCAATTTAATTTCTATGGTTAAACCATCTTCAGGTCTATGGGTACCTTCGTTGAAGCTAACTTCTTGTGCAGATTCAAGGAATTCCTCATTTTTTAACTAGTTCCTCCTTTGAGCCGATGGTCATCATAGCGCACCGACGTCCTCTTCCTGCTGGAGAAAACAACACACTCTACAACGCACAACGTGAAACAGCGGCTGTCAGCTGAAGCGATTCCTTTAGTTATCTCCGTCAGTGTTTTTGTTCGTGTGAAGAATGTAGCCAATAATTCAGACTTGATTTGTCTTTTATCCGAGACCTATCGCCTCACGACTCACGAGACTAATTTTGAGATTGACGCGCCCGAAGTGAACCGCGCAGCAATCGCCTCGCATTTGTCACGTGCATTCACTTCGTAATTAACTCGAAAACCTTTCAACAGTATAACCAGAAGGTAAAATATAGCTTATCGACCTTAATTTCCCGAGAAGTACATGGAGCGCGTGAGGAAGGTAAAAAAGACAGAGTAGATTTATACTGTAACTATTATAAATATATTGCGCATTTTCTCTTTCTCTTCTGCGTGTATAAGGCTTTCGTACACGCTGATAAGGAATCTGTAGGAAGACTCACAAAGCACCAGTATAAAGTGGCGATGATCGCAGCATTCGGATGCCGACCAGATAGCGTACGGCCAACGCCCTTAGTATCGGCTGCAAATCAATTAGCTGATGATCAACTTACTTCGCTTTCAGTTGGAGATCAAGCACGTCTTTCAGCGGTATTATCCGTGCAAAGCGATAACTTTGCATGACTTTGAGTGTTGCTCACGAAGAAAACTGTCGGTGAGCGAAGTGATCCAAGCGGAAATTCTCATAGCTTATATGGACAAGGATCGTAAGCGCGGATCAGGTACGCGACGCCCCTGGAAGAGAATGGGCTGAGGATTCATTTGTTTCAGTCAAATGTTACTTGACGCTTGAGGACTTGCGTGCAGCTTGCGAGACGTCCGACTTACGAGTAGATTTTGCAGTTTTCGAAAGGATCTTCAGAGAGTTGGACCGCTTCAAGAGAGGACATGTAGGAATCGAAGAGTTCGTATACCTGCTCGAATTAGTCTCACTCGGAAAATAACAATAATATCTTTATTTTTTACAACTCGATGAAAAATATATTGTTTTTGTATTACGTATTAGAACTGAAAATATACTACATTTAGTAGATGGAGGAGGCCTCCGAAATCTTTTCAGTATCATGCAACTGATTTGGCATCATATTTGTATTTCCCATTTAACACACTGATTGGGAGTTCCCCTGTCATTGTACGCTCGAGACGTTAGAATGGACGCAAATAAATAACATCTCCGAATCATGGTACTTCCTGCTGTTTAAACTTGATTTAGCTTGTACGAACTTCGTGTTCAGGGTCAACTGCTCGCGTAAGTGTACTCTGTGGATGCTTCGGAACTCCGGCTTCTTCTCAGTTTTAATTTTTCGAGAATGTTTATAAACATGCCTTAGGTGGACGTCTCTTTGAGGCAATATGAGTTTAAATAAGACAACGTCGTATGTACAATTAATATTATCCCGACGAAAAAAAAATAAATGCGTGTCTACATGCGTCATATCGCATCACTCCTTGTCTGAGAACTCCTGACTCGCTAGGCCGTAGAAGTACGAATTGGTATCTTGAATGAGAAGATCTGGCTCGTCGAACTCTAGTATCTTTCCGTCGCCCATTACCAATACTCTGTCGCAGTGCATGATAGTCCTTATTCTATGTGCAATAGTGATCACAGTCGCGCTTCTAAAGGAGGACTTTATAGTCGTTTGGATACTCTTGTCGGTTTCTTGATCGACATTGGCAGTCGCCTCGTCGATGCATAAAATCTGTATGCAAAATTACTTGGAAAATTAGAAAAAATTGGGTCTTAGCGAGTTGCAGACATATGAACCCTACCTTAGCATTGTGAAGAACGGCCCTAACAAGACAGAACAGCTGTCTTTGACCTGCACTTAGGTTACTGCCGCCTTCTTCTAGAACAGCACCGAGTCCGCCCATGCGATAAACGAGGGTATGAACGTTACATTTTTCAAGAGCTTTGTAGATCTGTGAATCGGGATATTGATCGAGCGGATCTACGTTCTCTCGGACTGTTCCAGAAAAGAGAAATGGGCTCTGAGGTATTACAGACAGTCTGGACCTATAAGCAAAGGTCATGTGATACAGCTTTTCGGTGCGAATAGCGCCTCTGGCCACGAGTCATTACCTTAGTGCGTTCAGTCGTAAATTTTGAATGTTAACACTGTCTATTAGTATTTCACCGGAAGTGACTTCCGTCATTCGGAACAGAGATGCCAATATTGAACTCTTTCCAGCTCCCGTTCGACCTACAATTCCAATTTTCTCGGCAGGTCGCGTCGTGAATGATATTCCCTTTAAGGCAGGCATCAAGTGATCCCTGAAAGTCAGTTTTATGATTGATTTCGTATAAGACGTGGGCTGAGTATTATACATACGAGATTTCGATATAATTTACCTGTATTTAAGAACAACTTCCCTAAATTCAATAACTCCCTGACTTGGCCAGGCATAAGGCGGACTATTGCCTGAACTCGTGGGTTCCGTAGGAGTATTCTCAAGATACTCCTTCACTCTCTCCACGGCGATCATCTCCCTCTCGGTCTCGGTAAACGCGTTCACAACACCAGATAGTAATACAGTCACCGATAACGTATACGTAATGGCGAGTCCTATCAGACCAGGATTAGCGATATCATACTGATGTTGTAATACTGCCATGACGCAAACTCCTGCCAAAAGGGCTACCCCGATGAATTGTAGTCTCAGGGCGAGCCACTGGCTTGCAGCCACTGAAGCGAATTGTGTCTTTTGACTGGCTTCCAGGAAGAGTTCATTCTCACGTTTGAAGCGAGGTACTGCTCGAAACGCTCTGATACTCGAGAGTCCTTGCAAGGTTTCATTGAAATGAGTATAAACTGGAGAAAGGGCTGTGCTTGCAAGCCGTTTCAATTCCCTTGACGTTAATCTGCAACAAAGGACGCGTGTGAGGTAGCGGGACACGAAAAACATATTGTCCCGAGTGACTTGAGAGGCATTACCACATCGTACCTGTAATGATTCTGGATCCAATGATATATAGGCACCAGTGGCGCGAGTATTAAAAATATCCATGGAAGGCCGTAAGCAGTTATGACAATCGATCCAACTAGGCCAAAGAATTGAGCGAACAATATATTTGCGATGAATGGCAACGAATCGTCGATCGTGTATGTGTCCGAGGAGAATCTGTTTAAGATTCTACCGAGTGGCTGAATGTCAAAGAAAGTGTTCTTGGCCTGCAAACAAAAGTAACTGCGAACTACTGGAACTTTTCCGAATGAAATCCAAGCAGCTAATGTCAGTATAAAGTTCCTTACGCACCCTGACGATGGTCTTCAAGAGTTGCTTGTGTATCAGGATAGCAGCCTGTATACCGCCATAAGCAAACATGAAGGCTCTTATGAGCGTGAAGAACGTATTGAGCGCCGCGAGAATACCATAAATGGTTAAATAATAATTCACGCTATCGGTGCTGAGATCTTGTAGAAAATACTCGAGTTTCACGCTGCCAGGCGTGTCAGTGGAATTGACGGTCGCGTTAGCATGAGTGACCCAATAAGACAACCAGATATCGGTAATATTTCTAGAGATCTGCATGAGTATCATAGATAACAATATCGATATAGCGAGATAACGACCGACGGCGACGACGTAACATGCGTAGACACTAAATTGCACGTTCCCTTTCTCAGCGAGTTCCTGTTCGAGCATGGGATCCGTCTCACCCTCGTCCAGCTCGTTAAGTTCCTTCGATGAATCTTTGATTGACGTCACGTCGAGATCAGACTCCATCGATTCCGTGGATAACAGATAATCCTCCAAATCTCGTAAAACGTCACTTGGCTTTCCGTGCTTAACAATTTTGCCCTTTGACATCTCGATGACCAAATCAGCATGAATCAAGTATTGCGTCTGATGGGTGCAGATTATCCTAGTCTTATTGCTTAAGAGTCCGAGAACAACGTTTTGGAAGATATGACGTGCCACTTTAACGTCCAAAGTAGCGAGAATATCATCCAGCAAGTAAATGTCCTTATCGGCATAAACGGCACGTGCCAGTGTTATCCTTGTCTTTTGTCCGCCGCTCAGGGTATTTCCAGCCTCACCGATTATGGCCAAATCGTGCTTTGGGAGGGCGTTCAGATCATCAGTGAGCGCACATGCCTTCACTACGAGCCTGAAAATTTAATGGCGTTTCGCCATACCATTCGTGCGTCAGCTGGATCCTCATGAATGAATATTTACTTACTTGTATTTATTGTGATCGTATGCCTTTCCAAATAAAATATTGTCCCTAATGGTGCCTCTTTGGAGCCACGGACTCTGCTTCACGTATCCAAATCCTTTCTCAAGATTTCCTATAGCTATTATACCGCTGTCTTTTGTAATCTCGGCTAAGATGGCGTCAAGTAGAAGACTCTTGCCACTGCCCACTTTTCCCATTATTCCGATAAGTTGACCCTACAGATAATTGCACGCGAAGGTGTCGTCAGAGCTGCGTAACGAAGCGGAAAAACTCTAGAAATGGATGTTACCTTTCCCACAGTTACGTTGAGATTTCTCAATGTGAATGTCCCTTCGTCCTCGAATGTTACACTTCTTCGGCTCTCGGAACAGGAAGGCATTCCGCCAATTTCATTTGGCCCGGAAGACATGGGCAATGCAGACTCACTTTCGTGAAAGCTATTGGCGCTGAAGGTAGCATTTTTTAGCAGGACATCCGTGCCAACCGGTGGATCGGAATAATATTCGGACATGTGCAGTTCTGGCAACTGAAAATTGAAATGCCAACATCGTCAACTGCGAAGCATTAACCGATTAACAGAATCGCGGGAAAAGCTTCTGCTTACGTCCAGTATTCTTTGAATTCGCTTGATGGAAACCCAGGCCTCAGTGATACCATTGAGAACCCATGGAAAAGCGTTCAATGGTCCGATCAGCATATTGAGTAGTGCCATACTCGTGAAGACGGTCTTAGCTGTGAGTTCGTTTCCAAGAAAGACGTACGTGGAGAATGTTAGTATGGAAATGAGAACGGGAGTGGTTGCCCAAAAATAGACGCAAAGTGCATCCAGATATTTTCGACTTTTCAAATACTTTATCTCATTTTCCCGAAATTCTACGGAAAGAATAAAAATTAGATTCGAAATGCCGTACACAGTCTACCACGCAGACAGAAAGACTCAACACTCGAGCGGACTTACTGAGGATACTACGCAGGAAGTGTTCCTCCCAGACGTTTAGCTTGATAGTCGTAATACCCCGTAGAATCTCACCCATTAAACGAACTCGCTGATCTTTATATTTCATCAATTTCGTACTGAGTTTACCAATTTTATTGGCGATAATCTTGTTCACAGGAATAAGAAAAATGGCAAAAGCAACACCGGCCAGAAATGCAATTCCTATTTGATCGTAGAGAAGGTACAACGTCACGACTAACTGAAAAGATAGCTCGCATCGATCGACAGACATGGATAGTACACGGGATGCAAGTTAACACGCGGGCCTAAACATAATGGTTTACCTGTAGGGGTATACTCCACAACGTGTGGAAACTGGGACAGCTGTTTACGACTCTATCGCTGTCGGTACTCATAAAGTTAACGATTTCACCGAAAGTGAATTTCCGATTTATCTCCACGCTCGTGGAATGCAGAGTCTTTCTGTAAACTAGAGTTACGATGGCGGCGCGTATCTTTAGGCCCACGATAGACATCCAGAATGTAAAGTGAGCGTTGCAGAATGCACCTGTAAGATAAAACAAGAACGTTTCCATCGACGAACGCTCACTCCCAAGTGGAAGTTTTGAGATCTTGCGTTTGCGTGCAAAAATTGACTCACCGATTAGGGTACTGATAAACATTAGTATTGCGTACAAATACCCATATGAGATTGGTTCGTTCTTATCCTCTATAAAACCAACTAGCCGGTTTAGTAGTATGGGTCCCATAAAACCGGAACAATCGGCAATGAACTTGAGAATTCCCACCGAGTAAAACTGCCAGCTGAAGCACTTGTGCAAAAGCCAAAGCAACGATACTCTAGTTTCAGAGAAAAGAACCTCAGACTCCGGCGCGTTCTCCAAAGATCCTCCATTGAGCACATTCCTTCGACAGCTTGGCTGAAAAATTCGTGTCGGTTAGTCAAGGCAGGCAAGGGATCCAACTATGCTTTTTGGCGTATATTAAAAAATTCAGCACCATTTTCTCAATGTGCCGATCGACCTCATGAGCTATCGTCGCGGTGCTAACGTGTTCGGGCAGATCGTAAAGGTCATCCGAGTGATTTAACAATCCCCTTACGCCCTTCTCCATGAGCGGCGTTACCCAATGAAAGAGAAGTTTCGACGTCAAGGTGGTATCCTCCATAGCAGTCCCAAGGTAGCTTGGATCCTGCTCCTCCAGAAAGCGAACGTAGGAGGAACCGGGAGTGTTCAATAGGGCTGTTCGCTCTCCTATCTGAAAAGCGAAATTTTTCTTCTGACTTGCGATATCACTGTTTGCTCAATAGTTGCTATAATGTGCACAGATAAATATGCGGCACGGTACGGACGGTGTACGCGTATCCCTGCATAAAGAATTTACAACAATAACGAGATACGTCGACACTACGTTCGCAGACGTCGTTCACCAATGAGATATCGACGCGATCGTGCGCTTACCTGATTATATCTCGAAGGCCTTAGATCTTCCGCGCCGTAGCCCGGTATCAGCGTTACACCGTACAGTATTAGAAGCGTCACGACGCTAATACTGAATCCCAATGATAAGTTAGGTAATACATCATCCTGGGTTCTGTAATTTACGTGAGAACGTAATAGGAGTATCGACACGCCTGTCAGTAGAAAGATCAGTGCTCTGATCGCTACCGGACCACGTGGATTCATTCCGCCTCCTTTACGTAAGCTTAGAACAAAACAGAAATGGACGACCCACGCTAGTCCCTCCGTTCCCGCCACCAGATAGTCAATAGGCTTTGCTGAAGTTGCTTTGTCCTTTATTCTCATAACGAGCACGTCGTAATCCTCTTTCGACGGTACAGGAACACTTGCTGCGACACTGGCTACATCGTCATTGTCGCTGTTAGAAAATATTGTTTTTCCAATGCCGACGGTCTGATTTAGTCTGTTTTGAAATTCCTTTGCAATTTCTTTTGCCTCCGCGAAGAAGTCTACATTGTTACTGGATGCCACTGATGCGATGTGACTGGTTATAGTCGTTGTTTCAACTTTCACGCCGCTCCCAGCGTCGATGGGCGGCAAAGTTCTTGTATTGGTGAGTATAATGTATGCTTTGATTATAGGAAGTACAGCCAAGCATGCGGTAAGGAAAAGTCGTATGTCTATGGAATAAAACGATTGTTGGTGTCGTGTCAATGTCGTACTGCGTTTGCCACAGTAGTATGCAGAAATAATAGCCATGGAAGCCAGCACAGGAATCTGTAAGTATTGTAATTTTTAAAATTTTCAAAGATGACTTAATTGTACATGTACGAAAAAAAGACACTACAATATACTAACTATATATTGGTCATTGCAGTACTGTACATAATGATATAAAAAGTTGATAGCCAACCTGAAGACATAACTGTTCGAAGCATACTCCCAAGTCATGTGTATTAGGATTCAAAGGTGTTATACCTCCTGTAGTACCACAAAGCTCTGTCCAATTCCATCGCCATGGTCCTCCACCATCAGTATTAATCCAAATGCCATCCATTTTATTACTTCAATAGATTTATCCTATTGCGATGGTAATAAATTTCTAAACTTCTTGATATTGAAATACATGCTGTGAAAAATACAGGGCATAAATAAATTTGACAGTCACAACTAACCTACGCGAGACGACTTATGGCCACTTATTCATACGTTAATTTATTTCTTCAGACAAACATTATTCGCACTTTTCATTCGCTTATAGTTTTTGATACACGCAAAAGGATCAAAAATCAATATCTGATCACTTATCCCGAAGTTCTGAAAACGGCTTTCAACTGCGGATTGTCAGACTCGGTCAGACTTTTGTGAGGTTATGAGAACAGTTCAGAACAGTTTCGTCACATACTTGTCTTCAAGCCAAGCTGGCTGCTTCAAGCTGAAGCAGAAGCAGAAGCAGCAGCAGTAGCGGCGGCGACAGCAGATGATAAATGCGTTTTATCTTATTTCTTCTACAAGTACGACGATTGAAACTGATGCATAATTAGAAAATATTCACCGGCGTGATAAGGATTAGTCGCATCAGGATTACTTCTATTGAACCGCAATACTCCTGTGGATGAATAAATATTTTGTGGGTATGGTATGGATTCTTAAACGATTTATAGTATAGGTATGTGTTATCGTATGGTTATTTGTAGTTTTCGCAAGTGAACAAGAAGGAAGAATTAACCGAGTGAGGGAAAGTATAAAAAAGAAAATGACAATGAATTCAGACTGTAGCAATCAGTCTACAAATGATGACCTGCGGACATGTCAAATGCAACATTCGGACGATCGTTTGATTCTGCAAAGTGAATTGTTGGATTATGTCGCTAGATCAAATGCTATTTTTAAAAGTCAACAAAAAGGAGATCCTGAATTGTCGTTTGATGAAAAGAGAAATATCGCAGCTGAAATTTTACAAAAGAGTCACTGTATATTTCTTTCCAGATTTGGAAATTTTCTGAAAAAAGAGCATTTGCGTTACTTTGAGAAATGCATGGCCAGTGACTATGAACTTACGCACCACATAAACAGGCTCCATAGATACTATAATGGCTCTACCAGACAAATTGATATTAAGAATAGAAGATATCAGGCTTTAAAGTTACTTATTGAAAATGGTGATTATTTTAGCGAAACAGAAATGATGAAACGTAATCCCCTTCTATACGAACAATTAGTAGGACAGTATCTGACGGAAGATAAAAAAAAAGCTAGAGACAACATAGACACTACGAATATAACATTTGTAAATTTACTGATGGAGGGCATCGAAAGAGATGGATTAAGAAATTTGAAAAAGGCTCAGGAAGACGCAGAGGACGACGTTGCGGAGGAAAATGAATCTGACGAGGAGTTGGATAAGGATCGTTCTTGTATTAGCCGCAAGGTTACAAGCGAATTGAGGTGGGGGGAAGCTGCGGCTGCACCCATGGATTTGTATGAGAACGCACAAAAAGAAAAACGCATGGATACGTGGTGGACAAAAATTCCTATTGAAGAGAGGCAAATTCTGAAACAAGAATTTGTCACGAATATGTATCAAAGCTTCTTAGACGGAAAGGATAACGATTTTGACTATAGGTACGTATTAAGGAGCCTTTAGATGAAAATCAATATGTTCCGCTAAGATTATTCTTCCAGCGCTGTGGATGATAACGAGGCATACGATAACGTTGATTTACGAACTCAAGACGAGGAGGAAAAGTATTTCGATTCGGAGTCCCCGGAGACCGTTTTACCTGCAAATGGTGAAGAGTGCGACATAACTGCTCTGGAATCGGAGGACGAGTTGGACGCGTATATGAGATCACTGCAGGTTAAATGATCTTCAAGTTATTATCGGCTATGTACAGGGAACATGAAATTGATTGCATATTCGTTATTTATTCAATAGGGATCGTCATCGGCAAACTCTTAATGAGGAACAATAATAATAATGGTATTAATGTAATAGGCTACATAATTGCGTAAATAATAAAAAATTAAAAAATATATAATTTTTATTGCTGGTTTGTCTTTGCTGAGGATACGCTTCAGAATGTTGTTCAGCGATTAGTTATCTTCTTGACTTGTCGCACCCACTGAATGGTACCTATAGATATATTGTTATACATGTATAACATAGGATAGAGGGAACTCGTGCAGAGTCGAGTGTATCTCCCTCCTTCTGACATTTATACACAGAAAGTACACTGTGCCATTTTAAAGACTTTTGTAGGTAGTTTTTCCGGAAAAGATGGTAAGTGTCGTGGTGTACATTTGAGACAAAAATAAAAAGTTGTATAATCTCCGATGCAGCCAAATTCTTGTAACAATTTGACGCAGATTTAGTAAGAAATTATCGTATTAGCATGGTATCACACTCACTGTCAATAGGCAGTAACTTGTACCATATTAAAAATTCAATGTTTGCTTTCTGGTAATTGACTTTAATGGAGTTTTATTGAGATCTCGAGGGACCTTGGACTGTTAGTCGATCAGAATGGATTGGGGTTGGCGTTTTAAGTCTCAGCGCGAAGTATCATAGTTTTCTTCATTCCCTAACCTGCTGTGTTGCGATTGCAATTTGCCAACAGTTTTTACAGAGCATTTTACATTTGCAGCTTTGCTAGACAGTTTATTGTAGTTTTTTCATTAAAAGCATGCATAACAAAACCAAGTAGAGGTTGTCCATCCTCCGTAGTATTTAAGTTGTAGTTTATAGTGTAACCTGCATGGTTTGACTGGCTTACCTGGCACCACTACGGTACTACCTGCTGGATTCTCTGGTAGGTATCGTTATTCTTTTCGCAGCCAATGACGCCGGCTGTGATGACAGGGGTAGAGGAACAAGAAAAGCTATTGGAGGATGCTGTCGGAGTCGTGAAGGTCCAAGCTTTTCAAATGAAACACTGTCTCGATAAGTCCAAACTGATGGATGCTTTGAAACATGCATCCACTATGCTTGGTGAGCTGAGGACATCTCTTCTAAGTCCCAAAAGCTACTACGAACTCTGTATCCTTATGTTAATTTCTCATTACCATGATTAATTCCTTTTGCATAACATAGTATATTTTTTCTTACAATGTTTATCAATAGACATGGCTATTACGGATGAACTACGTCACCTGGAACTTTACCTGTTAGATGAATTTCAAAAGGGACGAAAGGTTACAGACCTTTATGAACTTGTTCAATATGCTGGCAATATTGTACCACGATTGTACGTTAAAACACTGTACTTGGATGGAATATAATTTTTCCATGCATGTTTCTCATGATGCAGTATCGACTATTTCACAGGTATCTACTTATAACAGTGGGATTAGTTTACATTAAAACAAATCCATGCCTTAAAAGGGATTTGTTACGAGATTTGGTAGAGATGTGTCGAGGTGTACAGCATCCTCTGAGGGGACTCTTCTTAAGGAATTATTTACTACAATGTACTAGAAACGTATTGCCGGACGTTGCCGATGGGGATGAACAAGAAGGCACAGTAAGTCAATAACGAGTGTGAAAGGCCTAATAAGGACTTTCGGACGTCAAATGAAAACTGAATTTTCAGGTACGCGATAGCATAGATTTTGTTCTAATGAACTTTGCCGAAATGAATAAGTTGTGGGTACGAATGCAACATCAGGGTCACAGCAGGAACAGAGAGCGCCGAGAACGCGAACGAGAGGAATTGCGAATTCTCGTGGGAACGAACCTCGTTCGTTTGAGTCAATTGGAAACTGTTACTCTGGACAAATACATTAAGGTCTATATATTCTGTTATTTTCTTCTAAATGTCACTATGCGCTACCAGTGTGTCATTTTCATTTTGTCTTGCAGCTGGTGCTTCCCGGAATTTTGGAGCAGGTAGTCAGTTGCAGAGATGCTATTGCCCAAGAATATCTAATGGAATGCATTATTCAGGTGCTCAATTTGAGTGAATAAATTAAAACATCTGACTGAGTTTCAATTTAATCGAAAATGTTTTTATTTAGGTGTTCCCAGACGAGTTTCATTTACAAACACTGAATGCATTCCTAAAGTCGTGCGCGGAATTGCAAAACGGCGTTAACGTTAAAAATATAATAATCTCGCTGATAGATCGCCTCGCGGCATTCAGCCAGAGATCAGACGGTGTGGGCGGTCCGCCGGGAAGTCCTAACCAAGTACCAGGAATTCCACAGGATGTAAAACTCTTCGATGTATTTAGTGATCAAGTAGCGACCATCATACAGGTAAGGGGGAAGGGAGGGGAGGGGAGGGGGTAACATTCATTCATACTATTCTTTGCTGCGTATCTTATACGAAAGCCGTTCCGTGATGATTGGATGCTACACACTCGCACTGATATTCGTGATGTTCAGAATTAATGTTCCTTACTCGTCTAGTTTAAGTCTGAGAACGGCGCGTATCTCGTGATATACTGCTAATATCGTGTCTCAACGCAGATCAATGAATTTTAGCAACGGAGTGGCAGCCTTAAATATAGGCCCTCTACGGACTCTTTTTGTTACAGACCAGGCAAAACATGCCTCCCGAGGACATAGTCTCGCTACAAGTAGCTCTTATTAATTTGGCGCACAAGTGCTATCCCGACCGAGTGGATTACGTGGATAAGGTGTTGCTCACGACTCTTCAAATATTCCAAAAATTGAACATAGACAAGTAGGTATCATTGTTGAAATTCGTGGCATCGTGTACTTTGCGTTTGTTTTGAAGTTTGAATTTTGTATTCAAGGTTGGAATACAACAGCGCCGTATCCAGGGAACTTTCTCGATTGATGAAGATACCGGTGGACAACTATAAGAATATTCTGACTGTCTTGAAACTCGAACACTTTGCACCGCTCCTCGAGTATTTTGATTACGAGGGTAGAAAGTTGCTCGCTGTGTATGTCATAACAAATATCTTAGAAAACGAGACACTCATACCTACTCAGGAAGAAGTTGACGCTGTTTTGTCGATGGTGTCTCCGTTGGTCCAAGATCAGCCCGATCAACCTAGCATCAGCAGCATGGAGCCTGAGGATCCGGAAGATTTTACAGAGGAACAAGGTCTCCTTGGTAGATTGATTCATCATTTCAAGTCCGAGACCGCGGATCAGCAGTACATGATTCTGAGCGCAGCGAGGAAACACTTTAGTGCCGGCGGAAACAAGAGAATCAAATACACACTGCCGCCGATTGTCTTTCAAGCGTATCAACTCGCGTTTACGTACAAGGGTCTCAAGGATCAAGTATGCACACGCCCTCTTGGACAACTAGTTTTCGCCATTATTTATCATTATTTCTCGTTTTATCCTCTGTGTTTGCAGGATGAAATGTGGCAGAAGAAATGTCAGAAAATCTTTCAATTTTGCCACGCTACCATCACGGCATTAATGAAGGCCGACCTTGCCGAACTACCCTTACGATTATTCCTTCAAGGAGCCATAGCCATCGGAGAAATTCGATTTGATAATTTTGAGATGGTCGCCTATGAATTTATGAGTCAAGCCTTCTCTATATACGAGGACGAGATTTCGGATAGCAAGGCACAACTTGCCGCCATCACACTGATCATTGCTACTTTCGAACAGATGAGTTGCTTTAGCGAGGAGAATGCCGAACCCGTGAGAAATCAGTGTGCTCTTTACGCGAGTAAACTTTTGAGAAAACCAGATCAGTGTCGAGGAGTGGCAACCTGTTCGCACATATTTTGGTCGGGGAAATCTTTGGCCACCGCGGGCAAAGAAGTAAGGAATTCCAATGAAATACGTGAGTTGTCGTTATATTTGTATTTCAACGTTTACAGATGCAAGATGGAAACAAGGTATTAGATTGTCTGAAGAAGGGTATCCGGATAGCCAGCCAGTGTATGGATACGTCCGTGCAGGTTCAACTGTTTGTTGAATTACTGAACCATTACATTTACTTCTATGAGAAAGGAAACACGGCGGTATGTAATTTGAACGGTCAGCATTGGCATTGGTAGTTAATTGAATTTCTTTCAGGTGACGGTCCAAATATTGAATCAAGTGATCGCCAAGATCAAGGAAGAGTTACCCAACTTGGAAGTCAGCGAGGAGACAGAACAGATTCAGAAGCATCTAGCCAATACCTTGGAGCATCTTCGAAATCGAATAGAATCACCAGAATCGGAAGGACTGTCGTATCAGGGTCTCATTCTCTAAAATCTCTTGCGAATATATTGATGATACCCTGCCGATATTTTTGTACATACCTTGATTTGTCGAGTTAGCGGTAATTACGACTCAGTGTTTTAGCGTTGAACGCTCGGTAGGCTCTACAGGGAATAACTAATTGAGGTTCGTCTATAGAGAACGTAATAAGTTGCTATTGCAAAGTATGATAAGTAACGGATATCGAGTAGATCAGCCGGACACTGAACCGTTCGTGCTCCGATATGCAGCAATGTCGTATATTTTGTCATGTACAATTCGAGTAATACGCATAATGTTGAAGGCGGGTGTACGAACACAGCTGTATGTATAATTGTTGAAATAATCTAAAGTTGTTTCATTCTTGTGTGCATTATTTTTCAAAATTTTTTTTGAACCGCAAAGTGGCAGCCGTGGGCACGTGGTCAGAATCTTTCGTTCGTTCTGACGTCAGATCATCGTTTCTGATATTCAGGTGTCTCTAACCATCGGTTTCTATGTCATGGTTTATTTTGTCGTTCTGTATATTCAAATGCTTCTGGTTATCGCTTTTTGCGTTGGGATGTTTCTGAGCGTACCGGCTGTCACTCTTTATATTCAAATTATCCTGATCATCCTTTTTCCAGGTCGAGGCAGTTGTATCTGTCGCAAAAGAGATATAGGGGGCGACTATCAGGACGTCACAATTTTACAGTACAATACTAACTCTAAACTAATAATTGTACACGGTTAACTGTACACGCGATATTTTGAAGGTTGAAACACTTTCCATGAGTCTCATGCAGGGTGTTTCGTCCAAAGAGACGAATTGGGTTGTGGCTTCGCCTGAACGAAGTCACGCCCGTGGTTCCCTCCCAGATAGCACAATGATATTCTTAGGACATATCAGTATTCTCTGCATATGCTCAGAATGTACGGGAATTTATTGGGAATATCGAGCACCTATTCCGAATGCTGAGGATGAAATTAGGATATTCTGAGAATATCATATGCTATCTGGGCTATTATTACGGAGATTTCAATTTAACTATGTAGTGGGAAATAAGAATGAAGTTCCACCCTTATTAAATTATAAAAGTACTTTAATAATAAGGACACCTGGGCGTGACTTCGTTCGGGTGAAGCCACAATCCTGTTTGACTCGTTAGATAGAATATACACATTGATTGACATGATCATTGTTCGCGGTTTTCATCGGTTTCTCCCGTCTTTCATGGTCTCTTTCTTTGATCCTTTCCGTGTAGAAATTGTCGACTGGTTCTGGCTGGACGTTAGCTAGGAAACTATGCTACAGGTTGGTTTGTAACGCTTGAAATGTCTAGTCCTTATACAGGCGGACTGCCTAGACACTATACAGTCATTTTGTATTTTAATGAGCTACAGTCGAACTCCTCAATAGTCAACGGACTTGTGACTGCTTGTGACCGAACACCTCGTAATAGTCAACATTCCCTTCCTTCTCGTTTGTTACTGGGTATGCGCATGTCAGGCATTGCCCGCGTGGTTTTATCTTGGACGTGCGCATGCGTTGATAGGCGTAGTCTGGTAAAGAGCAAAGGGGAATAGTAGTAGAGAGGTGGAATCCTGGTTGACTATTGGGTATAGATAAAATGATATCGTTACGCAGGGTTAGATGGCAGTGTTTGGGTCAAGTACAGCCGCACCTCTCAATAGTCCATACCAGAATAGTTCGGGCCTCTCTATAGTCCACGAATTTTTCCTCGATGGCCTCTCGATAGTTCGGGATGCTCTCCGTCCATAACTCTCATTCCCTTCGGACGCTACAGTTAGCCACGCCCACTGAAGCATATGCGCAGACGCAGCGACATGTGTGCGGATCGTAGTACGTATGCACGTGTGTGAAATATCACCGTTGGCGAGGGTGCGGACTATTGAGAGTTCGTCGATCCTGATAACCGGACTAATGACTACGTTTCCATCGTGCAGGATTTAAAGAGGATTAACCAATCATGTGCAACATTTGAGAAGAAAGATACTGTATTTTTTTTAAATGTTGCACATGATTGGTTAATAGTACTTAAATCCTGCACGATGGAAACGTAGCCAGTGGCAGTCATGAATGGTTTTCAGCTTGTCGACGCCGTGAGGCAAGGTGAGAGAGGAGAGTGGGCGGGGCTATTTGCACATCTCAGTCTTTGCGCGCAACGGAGAGAGCACTATGGTGCGAGTGAGATAGCAAAGCGTTTCTCGTTGCGTTCTTACTTGGTTTTACAGTTTGATTTAAGTTCATCTTCCCTAACCTAACTTAAGT
>JARQST010000732.1:0-11374 GCA_030142225.1 Pachycephus smyrnensis
CTTTACGTTCGTTGCCACATGAATCGAGCCAAATTGAATGACGTTCGGCACATTTGGCCGTACAAACGAAATAGGATGATTCTGATTGGTAAAAACGAGACTTATGTTTTCAGCAATTCTCGCCACGTGAGGTGTATTCGGTCCTAAATATTTCTTGGAAATTTCATCATGTCGCACAAAATGATCATTGTAGTAGAAATACACGTTATACCAGATTTTATAAAAGTTACGTAATCTCTGCCAAAATGGTAAATTCACCCCCACATCATTCTGCAGTTCCCACACCGATGAATGAGATGTCAAAACATGATTGCCTATTATGTGATGTCCGATAGTGCCTAATCCAAGGCTAAGAACACCTGAAACAAGAAATGTATTCCAGTAATGAGCCCAGCAAACACGAAGTGACAGTTACATATCGGCATTGTTAAAATTTCCTACTCAACAGTGTTAATATTTATAAAGCACCTCGTGCACCTGACTGTCGTATCCCTGAATAGGGAATTTTTAAATTCCCCATATATAGCTGTCACTTTGTGTTTGTTGGGAAAGTAATATAACAAATTAATTATATCATAACGTAATTCGATCTTACCTATAATAGGAGCATCGAACCGTGACGACAAACCATACAATCCTTGATACCCAAGGTATTCGACAATTATTAAATCAAATTTTTCATCGCTTTGAGGTGCGTACATTTTTTTAAATACTGGATCCTCGTAAATATCTCGAATAATCTTCGCCGAACCCTCACGCAATAAATTCCGTAAAAAATCCATGACATCCGGCACTTCCTCTTTTATCTTGATGAAATTCAATTTGGTCAGATCAACGTAATGAAAATCCATTTTTATTTCCGTGTAATTCTGAAGACATTTATCTCCAATTGGATCAGGTGTTATCACCACCAATTCATGACCGCGCTTGTGCAATGCAATGGCGAACTGGCGTAACACTAGTTGATGACTGTATGACGGACTTGGAAAAATCGCTAAGATTCGTGCACTTTCCACAAAAACGTGACTGGCAATTGAGAGCAATAAGCCCAGAAATAAGATACGATTCAAGATCATCTTTTTGTTCTTGCTAACGAGCAGCAACTGACGAGCAAGAAAAATCTTCGGTAGTGGACAGTAGATATCTGACAATATCTTATCCGAATGAAGCATGCATTTCCTAACTAGTTTTTTTTTTCCTTTAGTTTATCTCACGATTTTCTGAAAGACGCATGTCATTGGCCGATCACCTCAACGATCGTGAAAACTAAACCAATCAGTGAAAAATGTCAAGCCATTGGAGTCTACTCTGATAATGAAATCTACACTGATAGTAAAGTCTACTCGAATAATAAAGTCTATCCTGAAATGATTTTGCTTTACCGTCTCGTGCAATCCAAGACAAGTATGTCATTACACAGCTGAGTCATTAAATCGTTGTAACAAATCAACAGAATTGGCACGATACTGACTTTTGTCATTTTTTCTTTGCATCTAAAAAATGAGAAAAACGTAAACGATAATCCTGATATGATGCTGATAATACATGAGCTGTGTGGATTGCCATCAAAAGACTTGCAAATAGAATAAGACATTTCGGCATGTTCTATAAGTGTGTGTCTACAAATTTTTTTCTCAAAAATGGTGCACCATTAATTAAATGCAACGTACTGTTTAAAATATTTTGACTATGTGATAAAGGTGTCCTACTCTTGCGAATTTGATATACAATGCAATGCGATGTACGTTTATCTATCTTAATCTTCAATTTAATGCCATTGTTCATTGAATATCTTGAGGCACGTCCCCGCCAAGTAGTACTCGATAAGAAATTGTTCACCGATAACAATAATTGTACAATAAGTCATTAATACGATAAATCTTATGTATTGCATCAGAATTCAATGACGTATATATACACTAACAAATAACCATTTAACATAGTTATGGTACAAGTTGGTACATCTTTCATGGAATCAAACTTGGCACCAAATGCTGATTTCAAAACTTTTTATAAGTGAAGTACTTGAAACCGCTATACGCACTTGGCGCCCTTTTTTTACATCGGAGATGTTTTTATCGGTATAACTTATACGACAGATCAGACTTCTTGTCTGATCCAGGATTAATTCGATAAACATACTGGGTAACTTTAACGTTAATATGACCATATTTTGTATTCTAATTTTTTCTACATCAAAAAATCTCATAAAAATTAAAAAATTTCCGTGCCCTTAGATGCGATTGTTCAGTCAAATCGTTATTGTGTTGCAAATTCGTTACTCTGCCTGCAACAGTAGAATAACATCCTTAATAAAAAAGAAAATGATGAAAACGTTTCGTCACAATCATTTTTCACGTTTTTTCGAAATTGATTGGATCAACTATCGGCAACAATTGTGAGAGATCGTTCGGATAACGCTATAGTCGAATCCAGTTTTTTTCCACGTGTGGTGGATTATAAAACAATGATATCAGAACGTTTTGTTATATTCCCAAACTGACGGTGCCTTTGTGCTTTGATTAAAATGATTATTTGCCGACATGTTGGCATGTTTGTTTTTATGCTACCCCGTTTCCAACACGTCTCGCTAAACTGTGTATTGACGCATACGCGTATGCCTGCCGTTGGTATTAATCGATTAGCGATAATCAAATGCATCGAACATAACCTCAAATTATTACACATTGTAACAACGCACTATCGGTTATTACGTTAAATATACAATTAGCCGTTATAATTATCCGATGATTCTGGTGCAGATATGCGAGAGGATTACTCGTTGTCAGTAATACGTGAATTTAATTGTGAGAGCACTTGGTGCTTTCCCTGACAATTCCAATACGTTTGTTACTCCATTTACTGTCCATCATTCTTCTCTCTGGCCAAACACATTCCGCCACGCAGCTTCCAATCGATGTTACATATTTACACGTGATCCACGTTCGAGCCGTCATTTCATTTTGGACCCTTGATCGACAAGGGTTGCGCGGTATAGTTTACCCTTCAAAGAGACCCACCATCAACTTTCATTGCGACTAAAAGTGTCGAGCGTGTCTTTTTGTAGATAACTGAACTTTTGTATATATATACAATGATATAAGTATACATATACATATATGTAAATACAGTGCCTGGCAATAATCGAGCATAAATATATATGTATATACACTTGCAAAAAAGTGATGTAACCTGGAATTGCAATCTTTTTGATGTCTGAGTGCTCTGTACCGGGAGACCGTTGTTTTATCAAGTATATACAGTCATTCATAAGATAACGGTAAGTGGAGTAGTCGCGTATGACAGTCTGCATCACTCGTGAAAGAAATTGTCAAAGAGAAGAAATGTTTTCCAAGGTGGTGCAACTTTTCTTTTCGTTATCTATTCATATCAAGTAAAGTATTTACGGCGATAATGGCATTGAAATTTTTGCTTTTTTCGTGCACGGCTGTATAATATTTTCAGGCTATATTTTCGTTTGTTCATTCGAAGCCTCTATATCCATTAATTGGATGGCGATTGCGTGAGATTATTTCCATGGATTTGTCTTTTTCTATCAAGGTCGTGTATACATGCGAATACGTTAGCTTGATATTCGTGATACTGATAAGGTCGTGATATAAACTTGATTTTCGTGAACTTGATAATATCGATACTTATTTGTTGGGATGTACTTTTTTCCCTTTTTTTTCTATTGTTTGGCGTTGCATTACAGTTCATAGGTATGATAAGTGACGTCGCTATTACGAATTCAGCAAAAGCAATGAAAATGCGTATAAAAAGTAGAATAAAAAGGTTAAGCGAGCTTGGACACTCTTAGCGGAATTTCCGCCATTCCCAATGCACAAAAGTACGAATGTACGAGAGTGAGTTTCTGCAATGTAGGGCTGCTCGAGATCGGTGCGAAAATATTGACTATTTGCACTAAGAGTCTTTGTATCGTTCGTTGACGTAATTTTATTAGTGGCAAAAGTAATGTCCGATCGTGACAAATGCACGTAACCTAACCTGACTTTATGCAGACATAATACACGCGAATCTGTAGAGTGTTAATTTAATGGTCAAATTAAGTCCGGCGCAGTCTGGTAATTTACACAGTATTTGCATGAAATTCGCAATACGTTACTGGCTGAAATCGTTGTGGTGCACCTGTAAACTATGCGCGAATTCACACGTAACGTTAGTCATTGGTAGCACAAGGTGAAACGATTGCTAAATAAATAATTTGTTCAAACATGGTATACGAAGGACGAACAAATATTGCGTCTATCCGTATGAAATGAATCTTTGCGAATTTTCATTAATCGACTCGTTAAATTAATGACCGAATACGAACTCTATACGAAGAGAAAAGTCTTGGGCCAATAATATTTCAGGAATAAATATTTCTTTGATATTGTCAGAACAATTCGAACTGGGTAATCGTATATTCTATTTGATAACGAAGTCTGCCAATCTGCACTTTGCAATTTCTGGAAATATAGAATGCAGCTGTAATATCATTGCAATTTCAGACTTGGAGTGACTCGAATCAATTTAATACTTTAAGTAACTAAGCGACCGCAACGTGGCGAAATGCAGGATGCATTTTAGGTTGTTATTTTGCGCGAAGCAACAGTCGCATAACTTGGCGTTAACTCGATTAATTCATTGCTCTCGCGGTAACAGGTTGGATGGGGATGCTGCTAAAACTCTGTAGTTGCATCTGCAGCGTATATCGCAATTGTAATCGAGGAATATAGGTATAGGTACGTAAATAAGGTACGTACAACGCAGCCACGTAGAAGTAATGTACAAGGTACTGCCGGGGTGGAGGGGGGTGAAATTCTGCTCGGATGTGAGAATAATTTTGAAAATTTCATATCGACGGAATATTACTGAATTACTGAATACCCGGATTTCATTCTGCCTCGTTGAATATACGGGATTGCGAAAAGTCTGTAGGTACGAATTGGGAAAGTTTTTTTTTTTACTTATACATTCATTCGCGAACTTTGAACGAACGACTGATGCCGGTCGGTGTAGATATAATTTCCTGTCGAGTCGTATCCGATATGAAGAAACACGAAGAAATATTTTTATTTATAAATATGATATAAAAATTTGTTTAATTCTTGAATTTTTTAGCTGAATGTTATGATTATGTCGGTGCACGCATGGATGCAGTTTTATAAGCTGTATTCTTTGATGCAATTAATACGAGGACAGACCTTTAGGATGACTGGGTAGAAGATCGATTCTTTCGATTGGAAAAAAAAAGTTTCCGATAACCGATAAATTTTTTCGCTATTTTCTACACTGATCGTCACTACGACATTTGATTACGACCCTTGTGATTGCATTTCCCATAGTGCGTTTGCCTGTATTTGTAGTGTTATAGGATGATAGAGCTTTTCATAAATTCCCTTTGTTACACGTACCCACCGGCGTGCACAATTTATTTTCAGTGTCTCGACGCGAACAAAGCGACAGAGCGACCCTTTTCTATCGTCCGATGTAAATCAGCCATTTGCTTATTCTCAACGTCTTGATTGTCATCTCGGGCTAACAGTGCTCATATTTTTTTATGGCTTTGTTTTCATTCGTATTTACAGGCATGTTACAATTTCATTCATATTACAGGCAAGCAGTTATGTCACTGTGTCCTTGAATTGAATTGTCTTTGGCAACTGAATTTTCTTCAATAGAAAATCGGTGTGGCGTTTCTCAAGGTTTAATAATTGAAGTCAAACATTATTTATATGAAATTCGAGATTGAGATTTTTGAGTACCATTTTTTTAGCTGATTGTAATTATTGTTACATAGGGTATTTTGGAAGATATATGAAAATACCCCCAGTAGAAACTTTTTTTGGCAAGTCCAGGGCCTTTCTAGGTCCCCAGTGGGCCAGTATGGAACTAGCTAGGACCTCTACAGGCCCATGATGTTCATAATGGAATTTCTACTAAGGACGTTTATTTCGTTATCAGGAAATTCAGTCGAACTTCTGACCAAGTACACGTGTACTACAGCGACACGTGCGCGGACCACAGAACGGCTAATTGTTATACATATAAACGTATCCCATTGTAGACATAGCATCCCTTCACGAGGGGTAGTTCGAATCGAAATGAATATGTGATAGTCTCTGAAAGGAAAATACCAATGGCAGACGGCTTCAGGTCCTCGTTTGCAGGTTCATTAAATTATATAGATTTCATAATAGCTATATCATTTTCAAATAATATTATGAATATAAACGTCTTTGATATTGCTACATAGATATTGATATTTTCATACTAACAATCGTAAGATTTATTTTTTTTTTCGGGAATTTCCCTCGTTTCATCTATTTTCACGGAAAATCTTTCCTCTTGTATAAGGTGATATCCAATTTTCAGCTATAACATATTTTTACCCAGTTACACTTATTTTTTACCCAGTTGCTACTTTCCAGTATCACGTGTACTTTATTCCTATAGCCTCTCTTTACACTATACGTGCGTATATTCCAAAGTGAACGCTTATGACACAGGAACGTTAAGAAACAGTTGTACGAAAAAAAGGTTGGCGTATTTTGTATTTACACTCTGTATTTTGCAGTCCTGGCAAAAAATAACCTATCGAAATATTATTGGCAATAACCCGAGGGGCTAATCTTATATGACAGTACACTGGTTTTTTAGATGGTGTACCAATACGAATTGCATTGTCATTCCCAATTCTCTCGTCTATCATCTTTGAAGTTTCTGATTTTCCTTGTCTTGACTGTCTACTTTTATACGAAGTCTTTCTCTTTCGTATTCGTCTGTACCATCGCGATAACTTCATTTTCACGTAATTTTTGTTTTGTGGCCGACGATAAAGTTATCGTGAAAGGCGCGGCCGTTATCGGCGGGGGTGCTTAATCGCCGTAATCTTATCAGGCTCCGTGCCGCAGGTATAGGTACATCTTGTAATTTCGTGCTGCGCTTTGCGAACGTGCACAAACCTAGGATGACGAATGCCTAGACGCCGAAAACTAAAACGAGGAACCTCTAGATTCCAAAACCCACGATGACAAAAACCTACACCCGAGAACTATGACTAGCAGCGAGTAGACTCCGAAAACAATGTACAAGAATTCTTAAAATACGATTGAAATATTATTATTTCTTCTCATGTAAAATCGTTCATCAGGCTTCGTGAGGAGAAGACTGTGCCGGTACTTTTGACATAGAATAATACTTTTGGAAACGAACGAATCTGGCTGAAAGAGATTTTGCTCATATTCCGGCCATACCACTTGATATTCTTTAATTCATTTGCCCAGACTGCCCAGATTAATGTCATACTTTTGCCAGACTGCCTATACTGCGAGTATTGGATATGGCCAGCAGCAATACTTACATTTTTATACGAAGTCTTTCTCTTTCGTGTTCGTCTGTACTATCGCGATAACTCCATTTTCACGTAATTTCTGTTTTGTGGCCGACGATAAAGTTTTTCCCGACTAAAATAAACGTTAGGCATACCTTACGTTACATTGGGACCCGATCAGGTGGTAGTGAGGCATGCCGAAGAACGCATGCCTGATCAGGGCAGAGTCAGGATTGGAGCAGGTCAGCCATTTGCTGTAAAAAACTAAGTACTACGTGATGGTTTGCCTGATCATGTCTAAATCAGAATCTTGTCCAAAAGATCTTACAAATTAAAAATTTAGCGAATTAATTTTAGAAAATATAAAAATATATTTATTTATACTTCTCAGGACGGAAAGTGGGTTTTATGGCACAGTGGTTAGCGTCCCGGACTGATAGTTCGCAGGTCCCGGGTTCGAATTCTGGTCGGAGCCTGTAATTTTTCAGCATTGCTGCCCCTCGAGTGCTCCCGGCTGGCGCACAAAATAGAAAAAATAAGTAGCACCCCGAGTCTTTAAATCTAAAGTGTGTTGTAATCGAGAAATTATTTTTATGATCATTTTATATGTACTTACTATACTTGCTGAGATTTAATATATACCGCAGTTCAGTAATGATAATCTCATCAGCAATACGTGATTTAGACCTGACGAGGCTTTCCCGATGAGGTCTTCAGTACTCATCTCTGTTACATGCACGATAAGGTCCTGATCAGGTCTATCGGGTCTGTTACAAATCGGGATCACAAACAAAAATTTCAGTCGGGAAGTTCAGTTATCGTGATAAGTACGGCCGTTATCAACGGGCGTGCTTGATCGCTGTAATCTTATCAGGCTCCGTCACGCCAGTATAGTTACATCTTGTAATTTCATGCTGCGCTTTGCAAACGTGCAGCAAAGAATCCGTATCACGCACTGCCACACTCGGTGCTATGCAGCTGCCGCATTAGGGATGCTTTATAGGTAATGCTATTAATTTTTTTTTTTCGGTGGGAATTTTTCATCGGAAATTCATCGTGGATGCAGTTATTTCGATATTAGTTTTTACCGTTTTGTTCAAAGTTTACAACTGAGACGAAAGACTAACTTGCCAACATTTCTATATATAAATTTTGCAAGGATTCCATTTTGAGGTAACCTCGTAATCAGTCTGTTGGACACAATTAATAGAAATTCTAGGATGCTCAGCATACATGGTAGAGCCATTTGCAAGATTTAGAGTATGCTGAATTTAATTAGATGTGGATGGAGTAAAAAAAAATATTGCTCTACTTGTCTTGACTCTGAGCAACTGTAATATTTCATAAATGAGGTTAACTCGAAAAGTTACTTAGTCGCTCTCTGTAACTGACTGTTATAACGCTTAGGTCGGGTATATGTGAAAATTTAATATTTTCCTCTCGTCGACCATGCGGATTTTCATTTTGCGTCCTGTACCCAGTATGGCCAAGTACTCACTGTTTCTAGGTAAATGAGCCCACATGGAGAAAAGTCGATATTAGCACAGCCAGCCTACCATGTTGTAGGAAGACAAGCAGGCTGGCTGGCTGACTGGCTAGCTGGCTGGCTGGCTGGCTTGTATGTACATGGCCGACTATAAGTGGCCGCCAAAGCATAAGTGGAGAATTCTTGCTGACGTAGCTCGATTGTATATTTCCTTGCTTCAGCTATCGTATCTACCTACGTACAATATAAGACTTGGTGTATCTTGCGCATCGATACATCCACAAAGTTAAGGTAGTTTCGATTATATACAGCGGAGGTTAATTGCCCCATATGCAGCAAGGAAATTACATACGAGACACGTACGTATCTGTTCGAGCGGAACACGACTACTGAAGTCATCTCCTTCTCCTTTCTTATTATGATTACGTCTGAAGGAGGTTCTAACGACGTTTCGTCTAGGAATCGATAGATGGCAAATCGTGAGCTACGAAATAATGTCTATCTATGTATGTTTTAGCATGTCCGACTCGTTTCCGGTTTCAGTCAGGATACAATTAATGATCCGGAAATAGAGACGTATCTGCTAGCTTGTATTTTCTCGGGGAACACGTTTCCTTCCTAATGTCACACACGAGATCTTGAGAAACGATGTCAGACCGGCTGCTGGGGTACAAATGGCGCGGACTTCGAGTCCCACTTTGGAAGGTGATTTTTTTTCTTCACTCAAGTCTCGGACATTAATATCGTACCCTAAAGATGGCGGGCAGAAGACTGTTGGCTGTTAAGGAGCGAGTTTTGACCTTTTCGTATGAGGATGCTTCGCTTGGCATGAGATACTGACTCGATCGTAAGTGCTCGTGTTTCGAATGATCTTGTGGATTCCAGGAGATAAAGTTGCCTATTTATTTCACTTTTTTCCTCTTATTCTCGAGGACGATTTACGAGCTGTAAGGAGGTCGTTAAACGGGTCAGTTGTCTTGCTTCTACTTTTGCTTCTCTATCTGTCTTTCTTTCACTCCTTTAAAATAGAAGATTAGGACGAAGAAACTAGACGAAGAGGGACCTGAAACAAATCGATATAAAAGGAGCGCACCGACGTCGCGTTGGAAAATTTATTTGACTATCCTATGTTTCTTCACCGGAAACGTCCATTTCATTCGGAAAAGTTCTCTATGTGCGAAATTCTATATGCAGACTTCGCGCGCTAGTTTATATGCAAGAGAAAGCTTTGACTCGGTAAAGCCTCGGTCTTAACCGGCAGAGTTTGTCAGAACTTTGTTTCCTTTACTCTTTTAAATTAAACGCTGTAACGTTATCTCTCTCTTTCACTTTCTGCCTCTTTTTTGTTTTTTTTTCTCTTTCTTTCTCGTATTCCCAGTCGTCAGCTTACCAACCACTTCCGCTTTTAGTCTTTCTGCGCAAATCCATAAGTCCCTGGAGCGATGCGTTTTATCCCACTGACGCGAATTATCGTTGATCACTGACAGCTGTCATCAGCGTCGCGGCGCTAGAGCATTCTCTTGTCATCGTTCAAGTGTCGGACTATTGACAGGTGTGCCAATGATTTGTCAGTTTGCATCTGTGAACTCGTGTCTCATCTTGGATGTGTAGATGCTTTTCACGAAATGCCAGGGTGGTCTGTATACATACGTATTCTTCTCACAAAATGGCTACTCGTGCCAGAAATATATTGGATGCCTGTACACGATAGTACATTGTAGACTTGGTAATCGTTTTATTTACGTGACTGTACTTCGATGAGAGTTTGAAATACATTATTCAAGGAAAAACATAAATGCTGCATGGAAAATTCATAGGTACAGTTAATGTATGTATATAGATATAGAAACGCCATGCTTGTTTTAATCGTTCTGCATATTATGGACAATCTTCAGTCGAGCGTTTATCACCTTGAGTCAATTCAAGCTAGAAAGTTTTTAGCGTGGTATTTACCTGTTTGAGTTAAATTTCAATTAAATGAAGAAGAAAATAAAAAATGCATTCACTATTTAAACGCTTCGCGTCAATTCATTCACTTTTGGATAGTCGATATAAGGCACAGAGCTTTTTTGTCAGAAAGTGAGATTCAGGATTTTTTCATTAACGCGTGAAACTGAAATGTTCACGTTTTTGCATTTGTTTCACTTTTTTTTTAATACTCTTCATTTATTTCTACCGTCGAATAAATAATGCTAAATAAAGGGATTTCTGCATTTCAGGTTATGATTATTGATCATTGATATCTTTATAAATGTTTTTAATATCAGACAGTATACGTACAATTGCGATAAACAATTTTTCATTCATTTTTACTCTGGTATTATCTATACTCTTTCATATTACAGATACTCGATACTGTATCTCGTATAAGTTATTGGATTACAATTATTAATTTGTTAAACCAATATTTGCATAATCACTTCTGCAATGTCTTCGGAGGATTGGCAAATTTTGCATTTTATCTGACTAGTTCTGTTTATCTTTCTGGCAATAATGGCGGGAGTGGGGGGGGGGGGGGGGGGGTCACAAATACATAAATTTTTAAAAAA
>JARQST010000732.1:11384-34029 GCA_030142225.1 Pachycephus smyrnensis
CCCCCCCCCCCCCCCCCCCCCCCCCCCAGAAAGTCATATATTGTTACTAAAGCTTCTGTCCTCTACTGGATCCCCATAAACAGTTCAGTAACTTAAATTCTGAAATAGACCTTTGTTATCATTTCACGCGCCATGTGTAATTTTTTCGAAATGCCGTAAGTATGCATTTTTTGCATATATCACTATATTTATGAAACACCTCAGTATAGGTGCCCTTTCGTCCTCGGTTGCCGCTGCTATGATTTTTCGCTTGTGATGAAGAACCACGTGTTCATTTGACGTGACCATACAGTAGAAATAATAGATAGAGCTTAAGTTACTCGGCTGGGGATCCAAACTGATGCCGAAATCCGCCTATTCAATTCTTAATCGTTCTGGTGCTCAATGTTTATCACAATCTGTTATCCTTCAATTTCCTTATGTAAGTCCGCACGGTAATGAACTATCGGAAGTAAACTTCCGTCACGCGTTTTGGACGCTTATGGCGGACACATTAATTTTACGTACTGGACCTAAAAGTATATCTATAGGTGCAATCCCGTATCTTGAATTAAGTGAAAATCTGAAAGGTGCATGGCCAACTGCCAATGAGATATATGTATACCTACATGGAAAAGTTTGGAAAAGCAGATGGTAGGATTGATGGAAAGATTTCACTATTTACATTTTTCACACTCATCCAGGTTAGATGATAGCATTCCAGATTCCAGGAAATCGAGAGATTTCCCCTTGAAAATTTGGTTCTCTTTTTTTAAATCTAATTTTGATTTATTTTACATTTAATGTAGGTATATCTATATTCTATTTACATATATAGTGTGACTGTGTTAAAGGATGGTAAAGGATAAATCCGGTTCTCTTACGCGTGGAATGATTGATAACGCTTCCATGAATATTCGGAGCGATGGTCCAGTCTTCATATTGCAAAGGGTTGGACTCTTTCTGGGTCTCTTTTGAAGATACAGGAAATTTCAAGGTCGACAAATTTATCCCCTCGACGATAACCGCAGCGAATATACTTGGCAAGCGAAAATCAGACATTTCGCCATATTTGAAAAGGCTTATCCGATCTCTTGGCGATAATTTCGTCTCTGTTGACTGTACGCCGTTTATCGCTTTTAAGCTTTATAACTTCTTCAACTCGAATTACGATATAATTCTTCGACCTTGTGAATCTTGCATAGTCGTTTTGCTTATTTTCCTTGTTCAGATTCTACGAAATTATTTGATTCTCGTAGATTGCGTAAATCGCATTATTAAGTTCCAGTTAACTACGATAGGATATATCGTGGAAATATCGAATGGATGCTGTAGAGATACGAGGGAATGGTAATATTATTTTACAACCATTACACGCTTTATTACAACTCAGTCGACTGCGATGTTCGTGTTATAAATGTACCTAGAGACCATTCGTTATCTCGAAACTATTGTGCAATCGAGCTATTGTGAATCGAAGCCACCTGTGCTTATCGGTACGATAATAAACGCTTGTTATTTCTAAATTTTTTATCTATTTTTTCTTGTATTTATTACACATTTTTTTGTTATCCATCATTTTAATTCGTGTACAGTCATTTCACGAGTAAAATGTTTTTTTTTACAGATGTAAAGCAATCAAATCCTTAGAAAGTCACGCGTGGCTTTGCACGATATTTATGTTACAAAGTATACACGTGCCAATGGTTTTACACTGAAATATATTTTACTCTCGTCTTCAGTAGTCGGTCTATGAGTCCAATGTTTCTTTTTTTGACAGTTCGCAAAGAATGGGGTCCTTAGCAAATCACACGTGCCCTTTTATAAAATCTTATTGTTTTGCAGATAATTACATACGTAAATACTGAATTGAAATTTTGCGATAAAGAAAGTTCGACGAAGCCCTTTAGTTCGTTTCTTTGTTAACAACTGTGTAATTTCTCTGTAAGACTTAGTCAAAGCATTACGAGCATCATATTTTCGTTACCAGTCATTCGAATTATCCACGTACCTATTCCTATGAGAAAATTTATAATCTGACCTAATTAGGACATGGAATTTAGTTGCGTCTGATGTTCCACGTTTCGTGGAAACAACCAAGAACAGCGGTAAAGGCTGAATTTTCATTAGACAAGCTACACTCTGTTTCATCAGCTTCTGCCTATACCTATATACCTGTAAGCTGATTAAGTTATCGAAATACCACTTATCACTTAAACAGTCTAACTGGAATTACATTCGAATACTCAGTTGCATTAATACCAAAAAAAAACCATCAAGGCAAATAAACGTTAAAAACACGCATTAGATAATACGAAATATATCCGTGCACTATTCGTTGGCAAGAATTAAAAAATCTTATTGACAAAGATCGATTAGCTTCGCTGAATTGCGTTAACTGGCAAAACGAGCTTAAAGGACGAAAACCCCAGAGCTTACTGGAAGCACTCCTTGTTTGCCGTGACGTTAGTATAGGTGCGCTCCCAAGGGTGGATGCTATGTGGCAAAACGGTAGTTATAGGTATATAGATACGTAGGTATAGTAGGTAGGTGTACGTCTACCATCAATCCCCTCCTTATATATGAGGAAAGGGAGACATGTTTATATGTGCGTTGTATCGCATTACTCATGCCCCACCCACGCTTTCATCCACATCCCTGGTGATCTTTTAAGCCGACGCAGGCGTCGATTCGAACTTGCTACACCACTGACGTCGCTTTCGCGTATCGAATCAGACACGCGACAAGTGCCGGTGGCGTTTACGCTGCGAATAGAGCGTAAAAAGATTTTATTAAAATTGCTGCACCCTGTTCGATATTGATCCTCTTCATTCCTCTTTCGAAGCTGCTTTATGTTTCTTGCGGTTCGTAATTCACGCTGTTATTTGTTCCTGGTCTTTCTTTCTTTCTTTTTTTTCTTTGTTCCTTTCTCTTTCAACTGTAAATCGTACTCGTCCTGTACGTTCCTTGCCAATAATATCTTTATTTGCTAGACTTCCTGTCTTGCTCTCTTGAGGATGTTCTATATTGTTGGGGGAGGTACTGTCGGGGCTGATGTTGGCGTCGGCCATTTTGACTTTGAAAATTACTCGATCCGCATTCTTTGATGGGATGTTGTATATGGATTAAACTTAATTCCCTTTACGTCGATGTGGCGCATGAGTGCAACGAATGTCGTTACCTCTTTTGATGGGTTTGGGGGAAATTGTATTTTATGGAAAATGTATGAACGCAGCAGCAGCTTTTTTTATTAGCTAGTTTTGGAAGATTATGGTTGTGAGACTGAATCTACTAAATCCGAACTACGTTAGTGAAACGTAGTATTTATTATAATTATAGCTGAAATATTTCAAAGGGATAATTAAATATGTATACTGGCGTATCGGATTGGACATGATTTTCGATTTTATCAAATTAAATATGACCAAATAGCAACCTGAACTGCATAACGACATCATTACCCTATTTTGTATGAATAGATAATAAACTGCCTTACCATCTTCTCCAAGATACATATTATAGTCTACTGATATAACGTTAATTTCTCATCTGTTATCGATTATGCAAACTGTAATAATAATATCTTAAAAAATAACTGCAATATAAAAAAAATCATATAACCTCTTAGATCCTTCTTAGGTTGTTGTTATTTTTGGAATATGCATTGTGTCTATATTATCAAAAGTATGGACGCATACAAGTGCGTACAGCCGATTCTCAACATTTACTTCAAATAACAATTTTCTCGTACTATACTTTTTTTTCTCCATTCTCTACCTCGTCTTCTCCACCGTATTTTCAGCGCGAAATTTAAAATCCGTGAAATACATTGTAAACTCATTGCGGTCGTACGTGGTAGAAATGCCAAATAAAGTACAGATGGGTTTCGCAAGGGGTTGCTCGTACGTTCGTACAGGGGCTGCTTTCCTTGTCGACGGGGAGACGTAACATCGCGTCTATCGTCAGGCGCGAAAACCCTCATCCCTTTCCTGGAGATCGTGCTCTATTAAATCTTAATCGGCAGCACATTTTCCGATCTACATTTTCAGTTCACTGGAAAATCTGGGCATCGATTGGATTTTCCAGGACGAAGAATGAAAAAGCAAAAGGAACGATTTTCCTGATCATTTATATTATTATTATCATCATCATCATCATCATCATCATCATCATTTTATTATTATGGATTTCACTGGTAAAAAATTTCACTAGGAAAATAATAGACAAGGTGCATAGAAGATCTAGTATCAGTAAAGCATAATTACAGAAACAACAAACGAATACGAATGCGAGTGCTTTTGTACAGTGAGTCCTTTTTTTTCGAAATTCTTAAGAAAATTTTTAATCGCACTCAACATTATATCACGGAAATTGTTTCCTTCCCAGAAGTGGCGTCGTGAATACACGAAGCCATTTTCATCCGACGGGTCGTTTTCTCTCAGGCGTTTTCAGCCCGCTGGATGCCGACTTGCCATTTGCCATCTTTTAACCTGACCCACATTCATTCAGCCATTCATTCCACTCGGGTCCTTTAGCTTGTTCGAGCGGTAAAGAAACGACGTCGAACTCTCGTAGTCCGGATCCTCGGGTTTTCTTGATTTTACCTACGACAATGGCCCGGCGTCGTTCATTAGCAGTGGCCATTTAGTGGTACGCCACAAGAATAGAATGTCAAAGCTACTACAAAGCTTTAATGACTTTCGCCAATCCGTTTACGTTCGCGCGCGTATTTCGTATCCCTACAGGTGGCGGGCCTTTAATCTCGGAATTATACACCAGATTTGGGGCTTCCGTTTTACGTCAAAAGATATTTCGACTCGAATTGTCAATTTACTCGAAAGCGTTAAATTCGAATACAGCTTTGTTTGACCGTCCTACAACTAGTATCCAGAAGCTTTGTATTGCGTCAGTTATATCTGTTCTCGTTATTTGATTTTCCGGAAAAAAAAAGAAGTGCGACGAAAAATTTGCAGCTCGATCGATACTTACGTAAACCTGCTGTGCGAATTGCAAGGGGAAGTTCTATAGTTTTCGTCACTGATAATGAGTTTAAGGGGTAGTAACTGGAGTGAATCAGACGAGGATAAATTACTGTTCTTAGTAGTACTAGCAAGCGTATAGTCAGACACAGTTCTTACGTAATCGTCGTTAGTGTTTTTACTGACCAGGTGGAAATTTCCTTTTTTTGGCCAATATTGACCACTGGCAACACATTTGACCAGCATTGTTTGTCAAGACTATATTCTATCTTGGCCCAATATAGATGAAACGATTCGTAAAGACTAGGTCATACGTAGGCAAGACATATATTTTTATGTTTAATTAAAGAATAGACAATCATGGACGGTATATTGGCGCTAGTTTGGACCGAAACTAGAGCCAATAGTGGTAGATCATTTCTTTTTTACTGACAACCCGGTATTGTTAAGATTAACTTATATTATCATTCCAGTATTGGACTAAGTTGGACTGCCGATAGTGGATCAACCTTTCACAAGTTTTAGCCAATGTTACGCTGATGTCTTAACCAGAATTGGTCCGACAGTATTGAATACAATAAGTCGAGCATTCGCTTATGTTATCATTTTAGTATTGGGCCAAGATTTGTTGCCGAGGATTGGCCAATATTTGCCAAGCTTGTGCCTGGTAGTACGCCAATGGTAAATTTCCACCAGGGTCACATTTCCGTCTTTTAAAAATATTTTTGTTACTTTCTTCTCGTCATTCTCGATCTTTATATTTTTCGCGTTGCGATTGAACATTTTGCATGCTGCGATTTAGTATTTTTCACTTTAATTCTTCAAGCTAGATAAAGAAGAATTTTCAGTGAAATTATCATTGGAATCAAGTCGTCCTGGGATAAATATAACGGTTATGCAGCGCCTTTCGTTCTATGAGATTTATGTACTTTGAAAGAGAGTTTTTTGCAAGTAATCATATTAATATCGATATTTCTAGTATAACACCATATATATAACGGCTTAGCATATGGTAATGCTCCTCTTGTTAGGGATAGACATGCTTGTCCATTATGACTTATATCGTCAATTGTTGCCAGAAGAAATTTTCTTGTATTTCTCAAGAATGACACTGGATTCGGTACCATCTTTTGCTTGCTCTCCTATAGGATCAAAGTCCCACGGGATAAGGATTCAAGTGGACCGCAACCAAGGTAGCCTCAACATGATGGATAATGCACGTCCCTGTTCTATTCGAATGGCCTCTCCTTCACTCTTCCTTTCTCTCTCTTCCCTCCTTGCTTTCTTCCTACGATCCGTCCTTCTTCATCCAGCTGATTCTCTGTCTCTCTATTTGCTTTCATTTACCCTATTCCTATACTCTCTGCTCCGGACTACTGGATCATCCAGTAGGACTATGACTAATAGCCCTCTGACGCGATCCTCTATTCCTGACGCTCGCCATCGCCTAACCTCGGGTCCCCGATCCCGTGACGTGATTAATTCCGATATCAGCACGTCCTCCTTTCTATTTATCGCAAGATCCTTCTACGTTACCCAACCACTTCTCTTATTCTCTTTCTCTCGCTCCTCTGTACGCAGTACGGTATTGCCACTTTCCACTCTTTCTCTTCTTTTCATCTGTCTATCTCCGTTTTCTCTTGTGCTCTCTATGCGTTTCTTCGATCCCGTATTTCACGAAGCAGCGTCGACTAAGTTGGTATAGAGGCTCTCTTGAAAGGGGCTGATTTATCAGCCCTCGTGTGTGCACGACTCTCAGAAAATCTTTCGAAAGCGCGTCTCACGTGGGATCGTCTTACGTGTTTGTCGTTGGAAAGAAAAAAAAAGAAAAATAGTGAAGAGGTTAAAACGCTTATTCAACGTAAGATTGAACGGATTGAGCGGATTGAACGGATTGAACGAGGGGCTTTGTTGACATCTGAAAATCGAACTTTTATACCCTCGTATCTTGGACCCCCTGAGCTCTTTAATCGCGCTTGAGACATCAACCCCCGTTGCTTGGCGAAATCATGCGTGCGGTTTATTTATCCTCGTGGACGCTTCGTGTACTCGCGCGCGAAATTTTTTTTTAATAGACTTTGCCGAAGAGCTTGACAGGATGGACCGATGGCGGCAACGCGACAGTATATCTATTGTGAAAATACTGCAGGAAGGGCGGAACAAAGAACCAAAAGGAAACGTACAAAAAGGTGGAAATGGGTTAATGGGCTTCAAGGAAGACTTAACGTGTGGAACGTTAATTCTCTCGGATGCTGATGCGGAAATGTTTTTGCGCAGATCCAAAAAGTGATTTCGCACTTTCCGTTAAGCGTGCCGTTTTCAAATTGATGCCTCCCTTTAACGAGATGCTCTATCGCGTGATTATTGTTTTGCTAAAATCTTATACGACAATATCCTCCACAGTAATGGCCGTCACGTCAATTTGCGCGCATTGGCAAGCTTTTTCGCTAAAGTTTTTCGTTGCCACAGCCTGGTATGTTTTTTTTTTACGAGCGCTGTATACTAACCCTCTATATACTACAGAGGCTTAATCGCAAAAGTTACAGTTCTGGGGAAACGGATCGTCCTGTTAACCTGCTTCGTTTCAAGAAAAACGTTGACTAATTTGCTACGCAAAAAGTTCGGCGAACCGACGCCCCCCCCCTCCCCACCGAGCTGTAGCTACGAACCACGGACTTTAACGTGGCGAATTCTGGTGAAAACTTTCTGATAGCAATGAGCTCGTCTTCTTCTTCAAGGCAGCCATTCGTCTACGAATATATATATATATATATATATATTACTGAGACTGTATGTGTGTGTCTATATACATACATACATTGGTATTGAGCGCATTTTCTCAATTCTCGAGAATTCTGGAAGATCCCTGAGAATATTTCACCCCCTAGCATTTATGACATTAAAGTATGCGCGACTGACAAACCTGTCCCGAACACACCCAGGGATGAAAGACTCACCCTTGCGGAAGTCACCCTCGACGAAAATGATTATAAGCATATCACATGCACTCGCCAAATTTGCAATACAATGATCGAATCGTTATTATCATTTACTACTATCCCTTTTATTACTTTTTATATTGATATCTTCTATCCTTTCCATGATCATTCCATTTCCACGATTGAGCTATCGTATGAGAGTCTCTGGATACGCGCCAAGGGTGGCGAAGGTGAGGCGTGAGAGAAAAATAGAAAGAGAGAGGAGGGAAAGAGAGAAAGAGAAAGAAAGAGACAGAGAGAATCATTCCACAAGTTAAAAAATATGTTGATTAATATCAATAAACAGTGGTGCCAGCGGGAGGTGAATTTTTCACTAGAAGTTGCCAGCTCTCGGTCTAGACCTTCATGACAGCCCTTAATGTGCATATTCACGCCAGGGGATGTTTTATACAAGTACACGTGCCTGTGCACGTATATACCTCGGTGTGTGAGCTAGAAAGGAATTCTTTAGCTCAAGGGTAAAAAAGCATGAAATATGTGCACAAGGCAAGTACCCACCAAGCGACACGAGACAATGCGTGTATGAGGGATAACGGCGACGGTATAGCCTCTTAAAAAGCAGTCTGTCCATCCAGTGTCGAGCAGCAAAGAGGGTCGAAGGAAAACATGATGTATCGGATATTCAAATATTATACAAGAATATGCAAAAAAAGGGGGAGGGGGCTAACCACGTTTCCTCTCCTTGACGGTTTCTATAAGAGCGAAATTTCTTGTAAACTTGTACATAAATCGGCTATGGCTAAGGTCTAGCGTACGTGTCAGCCAACCTGTCGGCCACTTATCTATTCAAAATTGTACGGGCACGTACCCTGGGGTTTTTATTTTCTCATAATATCGAAATAATATAACAGTCTGTATGTTTTCGGCAATACTGAATTTTCACGAATATATGGTCACAGTATAATACCATTAGGTAGATACATACGGGTATATATATTATATATATAAGGTATATACTGACTTTCAGGGGAAGCTGTAAGTATATTGGGCACAATAAGGTACTAGGGTACAATACTGCTTGAATTTACTGTTACGAAGACATTCCGTTTCTTGAAATTCCTCTATTATTGAATTTCCACGAATTCTTCTGTCTCCTCTTCTTCACTTATATCCACTTCCTGAGAAGTCTTCGTTTCCGAAGGTCTTCACTTGATTTAACGGATGCCATTGTTTTAGTAAAAAAATCGACGCCTGCTGTCGCTTCAACTAACGTCATCTTCTGCTCTCGGAAGCATTGTCAGAAGGTGGCTGATCGACGAATTCTCAGGGGGTTGACCAAGTGTCTTGGAACGACCCTTGAGACTGTCGAGTAGCTACAGGTATGTGGGTTATCTCGATGTTGCTAGCGAGGCTAATGGCGACTTACGAACGTTTAGGTGTTGCTTAATCGTCATAGGTATACCGAGTGAAAAATAAATACACTGCAAGTCCAAGCGTTTTGATTTAACACACTTTAAGTGTTTAAATTGCTGTAATCACTTTTTAAATGTGTAAACGCGTATTAACGGTTAATGCGTGTATCAATAGTGAACACGCTTTTGAACGTTTAAAAAGTGAGTACAGCAATTTAAACACTTAAAGTGTGTTAAGATAATACACTTAGATTTTATAGATCTTGTATGAATCATGTAAAACAATCTATCAGAGATCCATTCCGTATCTAAAAATTTTTACCTGGAATGTTTCAGTGTTAATGGGTCTAACTTTGTTATTTTCATGCTGATCTAGATCTGGTCGTCCGATAAATAATTACTACTTGAGTCCTGATGAGTCTGATCTCATCCTTTTAGCCCGGAACTAGGTTTATTTGTTGCGTATTCTGGACTGACACAGAATTTATAAATCCTGTTTTCGTACTACCAAGTTAAACGAAATGAGACCCAAAAAGAGTGAAACCAGGACTTTTTTTGTACGGTACCAGCTGTGCGAGGGTTTGGACGCTTTTCAAGGGAATGAAGAGACGTAAAAGTGAACATGAAAAAGTCGCACAATTACACAATATTCAGGGGGTCGCCGGTTGGTGTTCAGTGTCAAGGCTGCACTCGACGTAATATGAGGGTCACAGCGAAATTGAAAGAGAAACAAAAAGAGAACAAGCATGAAATACGAGGTCACGAAAAATGACATGCATCATGCATTTTTGTTGTTTTCAATCTGCGATGGCGGCTCTCGGGCGTAGATATACGTAGATAAATGTGAATAGTGGGACATAGATACTATGTATATATAGATACATGTACTGTAGATACGTGCCCGGTTTGATTCGGCCAGGCGTGTTTCCGATAGGAGGTTCGGGCTAGTTTCGGATAAAGACGGTTTTTATTTTGCTACTGATGCACAAGCGGACAAAGTTTGCTTATAAAATAATAATGCGAGGACCTTTGTATATTATTCGTTAGCCTTTACCGTAAAGCAGGACAAATGACGACAGTGTTGGATTCCTATATGACTTTCTTGGAAATCATTTCTCAAATTCCCTGGAATAGGTTTATCTGGTTAAAACTTGTAGCTTCCCAATTTTTCCATGTTACCCGCCATCTTTTTATCCTTCCTTTCTCGTACCTTCAGCTTCTCGAGTCCCTCACAGGCTTTCAGATCTCTTTGTATTTCTGACGGCCACGAGAGGATGCCTACCGCTCTACCTCCTTTTGACAAATTCCCGTTAGAGACGTCTCTAACACGGGGGGTCGACAATCCCGGATTCCACCCGAAGGATTCCGCTTGTCCCTGTAAGAAGCTTAGACCGTATTATTTGCGATATTAGTTGCTCCACGGTGTAGGGATCCGTGCTGACGCAGATACGCCTTTGGAGATTAGGTGCTACTCTGCTTTACGAAACTGGGCTGACGACCGATAAGAATCCTATATACTGATAAGCCTGATAATTAAAGAGCATTGCCTTTATAATTGAAATTGTACAATCGAGATAAGTACTTATCAATATCTATTTATTCTTGACATCACAGTTGATACCTATACGCATACATGTACGTAAATATAACGCGATAAGATATTTATTGGTTATTGAAAGCAGACCGATCTTGCACGTTGCTCCAGTTCACTGGTAACATCCGTCATACATCCTCCTCAGGCGATGTATCAACTTCCGGTTATTTATAAACATCTAGGAATTTGATAAAATCAATAAATATTTTTTACCATAATCGAAGAACTTCCAGTGTACCTGTTTGTTAAGCAATGAAGCAGCAAAACCTCACAGGATGATCGACTTAATGGTACCGGGTTCCGGTTTTAAGGCTGTCACTAATTAACGCTTTATAATTATAAAATAATTATAATTCGCTGTACTTAATTCCACGAAATTTCAACCCCGGTACGAAGAGATGCTGACGCCATTGTTCGATCTTTTTGGAGAACCTGGCAGAGAAACTCGAGCGGCCGCCAGTTATGTGCGCTTTCTGTGTACAGCTATCCAACCAACCTAACCTATTCCTGTAAAGCTGTGCTTATATGGGACGACTGCCGCCCTCTCGCTGTAGACCAAGCAACAATAATTTTAGGTCACGAACGACTAAGGACACGGGGCCCATGTACTATTATAACGTTTTACTTACGTGATAGCGTGGAAACTACCCTTCCGACTTTTTCTTTATTTTTTGCCATCTATATACGGTATGTACTAACATACCCTTTTCCTACCACCCTAACCTGTCCAAGGAGGTTAGACGCTGTGCGCTTCCTCGAGGCGATAACTATTTTTGCGGCTGTGCTACAAATTGAAATATTATCTCAACCCTCCCTTGTAAGCCCCGTCGGGCCTGGCATCGCACCGTCTCTCTGTACAGTTTAATAAGTTTTCAACCCCTTACGCTTGAGAATTATTCACGCCTGATAAGTTGACCTCGTCAATCAGTGAGCCAGCTGCTTGCTTTTTGAAAGTTTAAAGTTTCTGCCGAGATCACGTGCCGTTACTTTGGAAAAGTTTTTCCTCGGCGTAATCGGGAAAGATGAAGATCGTGAAAATCGGACATTCGAGCGTTCAAAGAGAAATGGACGTGGCTGTCCGTTTAATTATAACGGCGACGGGATCGTTAACGAGAACTTTGGTCGCACTTTGTTACTGGTTTCTATGTAACGTGTGAAACATGAGAATATTGTTGCAATTTACTCTTTTCTAGATTCTAGATGTGACAGTCGACTAGTGGAGTCTCGTAGGTATTTTTCGTTTCATTTTCGCAAAATGATAGTCGTAACAGAGTGCGCGAAACTTCGTGACGTCGTTTTTGCCACAACGACGCGCTTTTGTCGCTGGCGACTCTTCCACGGGGCGTTTCTGTATATTAAATACCAAGTATGACAAGACGTGTAACGAGATGCGATATTTTATTTTTTTTAATCCTTTGTTCTCATTTTGAATGCGATTTTACATGTTGCTTGGACATAAAAATTTTTTGTCTATATTCTCAAATTATGCCATTTGAATTCGTTTAGGATTCCATTTTCGAGCATTGAAAATGCAGCAGAACGAGAGACTGGATTACTAGCAGACAAAAAGCACGGACTGCGTTATACACGATTTTTATTTATTTTTTTATTATACATACCCACTCTTCCCGTGCATACAATGCATGTGATATGAGTCCGCGTAATTCGGATCGTGTATAACATATAAATGTAATTTAGCAAAATGCAAAGTTTTACAAAAATACAATGTATGCTCGTTAGCATTTCCTTTGTATCCATATTATTCGACAATGTTGATGGTGCATTGAAGTTAGATTTTGTAAACGTAGCTTATTCCAATAATCACATAATAAACCTATTACGACACCATATGTGAATTCAATTTGATTACATTATAGAATGCAATAGCATATTTTGTTGTATTACTAAAACATAACGCGTGGCCTCGTGCATATTGATTTCGCTGGAAAACTCGTATTCATTTTGTAATATATCCTTAGTACATGATTATTATTACGAAATATGTATATATACACCACATAATAATTTCATATTACACCCATATTTTAATTACACTGAAATAATCAATCGGTTGACGACTAGTCGAGAGAAATTGTCTGTATGCGTATATAGCTCAGGTTTCGCTTGGTCTGATAAAGTGCATTGTAGTATGTACGTACCACAGGTGTACGTACACTAGCCACGCTCCATTTCACGTCGGGCTTTAATAAATAAACGGCTCGACAGTCGATATATGGATTCCTGTGTCACTCGTGGAAATCAAGCGAGACGTCCTTTGACACGTCAGGAAAGTCGCGACGCGCTGCCTCGTACGTGTAACGTTGTCCACTGGCGTAACGTGGATAGGAATGCATTTTTCATAATGCATACAAGTACATAGATTAATCTGTAGAAAGGAACTTTCTTTTAACAGCCCTATATTCCTGTAATCGATTAATCGATATGAATAGGTATGGATATTACTTTCGTGTCTAGAATTTCACGATCAACTTTCATTCAACATTACATAATATAGTCTATGGTAATCATATTTGGAATGTGTTCAGGGGCCATTTCCTTATGGCTGATAGCGTTGAAGCAGTCCCCTGAATATAAAATTCATGCATTGTGGATAAAGGATCGATTTTTATTGATGGATCTTTAATTGGTTTTTTTAGATATTAAAGATCGATGGTAAGAGTTATATAGATTTGATGGATGGTTGTGAGAAAGTGAAGAGAAGCGAGGACACGGAAGAGCAAGAGAGTGGAAGAGCATTGAGAAGGGTTGAAATTTAATTTCGCGGACAGTGAACACTTTCGTATTTTAAGCTAAAGAGAGATGGCAGCAGTGGGCAGTGGCGTGTGGCGATCCTTATTCCCTGATGGGAATACGAGTTCGTGAGCGGAATCCAGGAGGTCCTGGTCGTTCGGCATCGGTTACGAGTAAGCTTGCGGCAGTATCGTAAATTCGAGAGGTTACAGGTCCAGGGAGTATCGTGAATTCATGATGTCGGATGATCAGGACGTCTGGGAGAAGATCGTAGACTGTTTCTGGATCGAGGCCGAGCATTACTGCGGTCCAGATGTACGAGATGAGGGACGTAAAAGATTTCCTAGGTTTTAGGTACGAAAATTGCTCAGCCAACTTACTGGCAGTTTTATACGTACTGGCAGCATCTTTATATTAGAAGCTCTGGACAGCATTGGGCTTGAATTCGAGAAAATTCTTAGCAACAACTTTATAGGATTAATCCAAGTCGATTAGACCAGGTATAGAATCGGTCCAGAATGTGTCTAGAAATATTTAACGAATTCACAAGGAATGGATACAACCTAGAATTTTATCAAGTCCTGATCTACGGCTTCCTGTCTATTCTACCGATTTTAACCAGCCACGCGACTCTATTTCCTGTAGGAGGCTGCTGATCGGATCTTTGCTATCTGGTTGTTATCCCGAAGTGCATCCTCCGAGTGGCATCTTGCCTAGGATGCAGAGAGTGTCTATTAGCGCGCAGTCTGGCGTAGTGGCAATGCGGCATCCTCACCACTTGCTCCTAACTCAGTTTAACCCACTAAACAGGAAATTCGAGTGTTCCTATTCGCATGCTACACTCAACCCCATCGTCATCCGGTCATGGTCCACCCTCTTGCTTTATGAATCTAACCGTAATATCCTGCACGCTGAATATCAGGCATTTCAAGATACAGCTGTATCTGCCAAGTGCAGAGAGGGTGCACCTAGGTGTATACACGTCTGTCGTGCAAGATATAAAAATAGTGAGGGTGGACGAGATAGGGTAGAAAAGTAGACCGAGAGTTGGCCAGAGTGTTAAGGGAAGATCAACGGGGCTTGTAAAGCCGCGCTAGCACTGTTCCTAGCAGAAAAGCGGACCAAGGGTAGACAGCACGAGTCGGTCGATACGCGCCCCCACGGCGACGCCAGTGGCCCATCCCCTTCATCCCCTGACTGTCCTGCCGGCGCACCTCACACCGCTAACCAGCCCTTCTCTCACGACTACCATCCCCTATACTAACTCGTCCACCCACGCGCTCAAATATTTTCAGTCGCTCTGCTCCTGGGCTACGGTAGCAGTCCTACTACCCCCTATGCTGCACCCTTTTGTCAACACTAATAATAATTAGGGTCAAGCCAATTGGACTGACCGATCTTCGGTATTTTTTTTTTCGATCTTACAACCCTCTTTTCAAGGACTATCTTACCAATTGTGTATTTTAATATCGTCAGGATTTTTTTTCGTCGGGGCGCAGAGAAAACATGGCTGCTGGTCTCTCGAGGGGATGAACCTTTCATTCTCGAAGCGGCAGGATTATTCCACTAGGACTCGTCAACCAGGAAGCCTGAGAACGCGTGCTTTTTATAATGTTTTCTGGGTTAAAGCACCGTAGGCAAAATTCTTATAAACGACGCCAGTGATTGTGAGTCAGAGTAGGAGGTCCAATCTGCTTTTCCGCTTTTTCGCCCTTTTTTTTTTCTTTCCGTCTTCTCATTCCTTTTACCTCGGTATTATTAATGCTCTAGTGGTCCTCGCGGAAGAGTTTCCGTCTCATCTTTAATATATCTCGCATATACGATAGAAACGGTTACTTCAGTCATCCGTCGAAGCTCGGATTCGTTACTTCTTTTTTCCGAATGCTCGTTACACTCGGATTTTTATATTTTTATGGAGAAACGTCGAGCAGTTTCCTTTGCCGCTATAATTGACCTGGGGCGAACCTCGAGCTCTTCTTTCTGTGCAAATAATGAGGTTCATTGCTTCCCAAGACTGATTTCGACCTCAGCTCTGCTTATCCTCTTTTTGCGTCCTCAGGAAATCTCCGTTTATAGGCATGTCGAGATTTATTCATCTGACGTCCTTACAGAACTGGTACCGTTTCTGACAGGATCATTATATCAGAACTTAACTGAAGATCCCCTCTAGACGTTTCAGGTAAATTTTTTACTTTGACAATTCTGTTTTTTTTTAAGGTTTAAGCGTCGTTACGTCGGTTTGACGTCAATCTATACTGCGCACATCTATTTACTACGCATATACCTACTCTCCATATATCCTTTATTCTACAAGAGGATTACAAGGATCAAAGTCATTCCTGTAGTTAAATTAAACTCTCCTAGATCCTTAGAAGTCAATGGCACTAATCTCGTCTGTTCTCTTAATCCAAGTTTTCCTAAACCAATTTCATGAGGTTGTTACAAACCAGGCTAAATTCCTTTTAAGGAAGCTGCGGCTTTTCTCGGCATAAAGATTTCCAAGAACTCCTAAACCGTCTCTGCGGATCTTCAAGTCGAAGATTCATCCGTTTCGCGCTCCTTTAAGAATTTCGTAAGCCATTTCTATAACGACATATTCTTTCCTTTTCTCAATAGCGTACAGTTGATTCCTTTTTGATATTTCACTTTATTGCTTGTTCGTTAGTTCTTTTTTGTGTCGCTCTCAGTGGATTTCCGGATTGACGTCACCGGAAGTCCATCGTAATATACTTTACTGCTTATAATGGCAGCATGAGGAAAATGTACTTCTTTATTATATCACAATAGATATATTCATTGCTATTGAGGTAAGGAAAAAAATATATATATACACATATACAGTGACAAAAATGTCAAAAGGACTGAGTGGTTTAGTCTCACCCTTCTTCCGTGACACTTGGTCTGCGTAGGATCAGTCGGTTATGGTCTTACGGGTTCAAACCAGAACCACTCTCTGCTACAAATATGAAGCCTCAGGATGGGGGAGGGCGGGGGGGGGGGGGGTAGAAGGTCTGTCAAAACTCATTCTTGCGTGCTTTGGTGCGCATGACAACTACTCGAATTTTCCTCATCGGAAATTCCGCGCTGCAGAAAACAGAATTTCGTGCCGGATAAAATTCTCTTGGGAAATATCATTTTGCTCTAGATCTCGCGATTTTGATAAACCCCTGCGATTTATCATGAAGGACGTAAAAAGTTGCACTATGAATTCGTAAGTATTCGAGAACGTTCGAATGTTAAAACATACTTCAAGGGTAATCATGGATTCGCTTCAGGTAATTACGGATATAGGTAAAATCTGCATTAACCGATATTAACTAATGAGAAAGAGGGAATTAAATATTATTATGATTATTATGCTTAATTTAAGAACAGTGGAATACTTATCTTTAATGAACCAAGTTATTTATTTTTATGAGTAGGCATCTAGGTGTAATTTAGAAAATGGATCGTTTTTTATTTATCAAAATAGGACACTGAATGCACGTCTACGCTGTACAGGGGCCAACCCCTTATGATTTAGAATGTAAATGTGTCCCTTGAATCTGGCACTGAACTCAGACGATGAGTATAATATATTAGTTTGTCTGGTCAATACGAGCATTTATCACTAGCGTCGTGCTACTATTACAAAGTACACCGTTTACACCGACGCGAAACGTCGCACTTCTGTCAATTAATGCATAGTTTTAATCAACTCACGCCCAAGGGAACGTGACAGAGTTTCCAGGAGTTGTTTGCGTTGTAATTATAAAGAGGCAATTTTTCATTGGTTGTTCATTACGAGAAACGTTTTGCCTAATTGTTTTAATAACTATAGGAAAAGTGCTTACGTCTTACCAGGAGAATTGTCCATGATTGAGTTATCAACTATTTTTTCGTACGAACATCAATGCGCATGACTTTCAAATATTATTGATAATTTTTTTTCATTTTTATAAATACACTAAAAAAATATGTATCATCATTGGAATTCGTCTTCAGAGACACTTTGTAATCACGTGCAAAAATCATTATTGATAAAAACAAATAATGCGACATGTATTTTTTTTTAATGATCTTGATTTTATGTTGATGATTTCGATACCTTGCCGGTATTGAACGATCTAGAGATATATTTAATCTTTGAGCAAAGACATTTTAAGCACAGTTCAGCGATTTCTAAAATTTCCGAGTAAAAATGGAATTTGACGAATTGTCTATCTGTTTATGTCTCTTATCTCCTGTTTATCTTTCTTTCTATTAATTTACGCTTATCGTTATAATATATCGTATAATATTCGAGGTAACGTAGATATACGCAGTGCGTATAAAATGTCCGTACTGTACGTTACGCTAGTATCTACTGTACGCTAGTATCTACTGTACGCACTAATGTAGCTACTACGTTACTAGGTATTTGCTAAACGAAACAAAGAGAAGAGATCTCCATAAGGCTCTGTGTGTGTATATATATATATGTATATACATAGTCGTGAAGTTAGCAAGACTAGACTTTGTAAAAGTTTCGCTAAACTCGCCAACTTATACGGAACGTGTAATTGCCCGAGAGGAAAAACTATTACGTAAACTTTAAGTAATTATTATGCCGTTGGGATAACGGGCTCATGTGTCCTTTTGTCATCCTCCGGGAATAAAGAGATCTTCCTGCTCCTGCCAAAGTACTCTACTTGAATCTCAGATTTCATTCATCCACATGGAGAGAATTTTTCAATAATTTTTCGTGTGAAATTCACGGTAAGGATTACCGTGGAAAGCAGGAACCGTGGGACATCTTGGTATTCCATTATTCTTTATCGATAAGGCAGAACATTTTTAATGGCAGCAGAAGCAAATTTTATGGTGTACACAGTAAATTCTAGAACTCAACATTTTTCCGTGCTCTAGGGTAAAATTTTTATTTCATATTGCATTTGCGATCTGTTGAAGAAAAAACATATTTTACTCGTGATAGGACTATATGTATAACGTAATAGACCTTTAGGTTATAATCTAAATGATAAAGACATTTGTTGGATATTTATTATTTTGTTGTTCATAAAGGATTTATATATTTCAACGATTTACAATTAGTTATATCGATTAATAATGCACATTGAAAAATACACTTTCATAGAGCCAAAAGAGAAAATCCAAAAAGTCGGCGGTGATCATGGGAAAGATCCCGCAAATCTACTGCCGAAAACAAGCGAATGATGCGCGCCTCCACTGTTCCACTAGCATTAGTCGAAAATTGCCGAAGATAACAGTAGAGAAATTAATTATCACAGTACTTCGCGGTAAAAATTGTATGATTCCACAATAAGATCTATGGAAATCCACTATTTTTTTCTTGTTTGCTCTCAATAAGCGAGGAAAGTAATGTACTCCACGGTAAAATTTTATATAGTAGATGTGATAATTTGACTTTTTGAGATGAGCTTATACATTAAACAAGGTATAAAATTAAGTATACTCGAAATATTTTCAAGTAACAAAACTCTTACCATTGCACTTTAGGAAAAATGAATGTGCTGTGCCTTAAATTTTATTGTGTTCTGATGAATTATTTAATAAAAATAAACAGATATTATGTTTAGAAATGCCACGACGTCCCACGATTACCGTGATTTTTACGCTAATTTTTACTGAAAAATTCTCTTCGTGCAGTAATATCTTTTCCATCGAACTATCATTTGAAACCGAAATGAAATTAAACAGAGACCTTTGCATAAGACTCGGTACGTCTCGTCTTGAATAATGGCTGAACATTTGCAGCTTTTACGTGATACGTCAAATAAATGGAGAAATATTAAACTTTCATCCTTAGTAAGCTTTGAGATACAGCAGAAACATTCTCAAGGATCCCTAGGGAGGATGACCCAATTTCGTAAGTGTTACAGAATGACGAAGAAATTTTATATACAAAGATAAAGAATGTAAATCAGAATACATATATATACGTACGATATTGGGTCATCCTCTTTAATAAACAACATATTGTTGTTATTATAATAACAACAACAATTGTTTATTAAGAATATTAAAAAGAAGAATCACCTGAAATATATTTAACATTTCAACGTTTTTTTTTCGTATTTTGTGAAATCGACTGAACTCAATCGTCTATGAAGTTTTATCTGGTATTTTTGCCGATGCTTTTACTACGTTTGCTTGACAAGAAATTAACAGTCGGACAAAACCTGAAAAACTGTTAAAAAAGAAACTGTCATAGCGCAGTTCGTCTCTATAGAAAACGGTGATGGTGTAGTGACGACTGACTTTTCCATTTCCTCTCAGAGATAAGAGACAAGTGTACCGTAGGGATAGGCGTAACGTCATCGCGAGAGCCTCGGAATGGGAGAGAAAGAGATAGACAGAGAATCAGAAAGAGTGTGTCTGAGAGAGAGAGAGAGAGTGGGGAGACAGAAAGAGATAAAGAGAGAGAGACAGAGAGTAATAGTAGAAAGACTCTCTTTAAAATGGAAGAGCTTTGTGTCCATTCGATTGTTCGACGTCTTTTTTCCCATTGCCAGACAGAATTCGAGACCACGGTGTCGAGAATTTCGATTTCTTTCATTAAAGTCACTAATCATTTATCCTTGTCGATATACGCCCACGACGCTTTTGTCTGGCGTCGTGACCCATCTTAAAATTAATTATGATTGACGATTATCTATTCTAAGATTTCTCCAAGACAACGTCCAATTTCGAAGCAGTCGCACATGGTCCTGTTACCTAAAACTCTAATTTTACAAGCCTGCCCATCTGTATGTTGACAAGTATAAATATTTAACGATGTCAGACGTTAGGCGAGGAGACATCCTCAATTATTCATAGTCATTTCGTCGACGCCCCATAGAAACCGTAGACGCGTGTAATCAGTAAAAAAAAATAAAAAGCACAAATTATATTTTTAATTGAGAGACATGCAATCTCTATGTCTCTACTTATCAATTATTAAAATCTCCTGACTCTTCTTTTTTTTGTCCTGGACGAATTATAGGGTGTCTGGGGTAAACTGAACGAAATCTAATATACGTATATTGATATACGTATATACGTAACGAAAAATAATAAACTCTGATATACGTACAAGCTTACGTGGGTATTTACTGCTAAGTTTATACCTACGTCATATATACTTAATCAATAGTGATTACACGTATCGCTGCCAGTACGTCACGTGAAAATTAGTCCGTTAGCGCGTCTGTTCGATTCCCATATTTCTTCTTTGTTTATCGATTGAAGTAAGTCGAAATTAAATATGATTTATACAATATACGTATCGCATAAACTACGCCGATATCTTTGTTTCTCATAGTATTTATACAGTAAGAGCAGCAGGCGCGACAAATGAAAAGCTTCTGACAGCCACATCCCGGCAGGTTATTGCACAAAATCTGCATACTCGAATTACTCCACGGCAGGACGAGTGGCGTTCTGTGCTCTGTGTGTGATTTCATTGCGGTTGACTGACGAGAGTGATTATCGCGATCAATTTACGCGGAATGGTTTGCCAACCAAGTGACATATCGTTGGCACTTTAAGCCCATTCGGGTATTTTCAAAAAGCCACAGCAATATGTATATGTATATGAATATACTATATTTATATCACTGCAAATCCAAGCGTGTAGCGAAGTGCGTTATTCCCTATCCTTTCTATGGTAGTTACTTTTTACAAACAAGTTTTTTTTGTTTTTACGTTCGTAGACGTGGCAGTAACAGCAGACTTGTAAGTGTAAAAAGTGACTACCATAGAAAGGATAGGCAATAACGTACTTCGCTACACACTTGGATTTGCAGTGAGGTATACCTCCATATGTAATTGCATTGGATGAGATTGGTCAACATTTTTTTTTCTAATAAATAATTTTTATTTTGATCATACACATATTACTGTCATTCGCTTATAACTATTAATAATAAATAATTTCTGATTCATCTAAAATTCGTATTTGTTCTCCAGTATCGTCGTTACGATATTTCCATAACGATTTGTCTTTTTTTTTCCTTCGTGGCTTTAAGGCAGTATTTTAAACGTACGAAGATCCTGTAGGGACCTTATATCGATAACCAAGAACGGATGTGTCGTTTGACATGAGTCGCTTTATTGAAAAATGACGTGAAAAACTTTTCCTTGGTTTTACTGTTACAGAGAGGGGAAGGCTAAAGGTTGAATCTCTTTGGCTTTGGCATCAAGGGAGTCTAAGGGATGCGATAGAATAGGGTAAAAGGTTTTGAAATGACGATACTCGGCATTTCTCAATATAGCTATAGATATATCAACTATATCGAGGGGAACAGTTTCTGGTTGCTACTTTCGCGCCTCCGGAGTCAGTCAGTCCTCTCTCTCTCTCTCTCTCTCTTTCTCTCTTTCTCTCTCTCTCTCTGTCTGTCGGCCATTCCTCTTCTCGGCACAGGCTTACACTGTTTCCCACTTTATAAGTTTGTTTTCTCGGGACACATTTCTTCCACGTCTGCGTTATTGGAGCTTCGTGTTTTTTTCACCTCTCTCTCTCTCTCTCTCTTTCTCATCCTCGTATCCTTAATTTTTTCCTCCTCTCGACCCTTCCGTCATTTTTTTTTCCTTCGCTTCTCTTCTACTACTTTTCCTTCGGGACTAAATCTACTTGGACGTCCTCACGAGTTCTAATTTGTTTTTCTTGTTATTATGCCCCACCAACCAGAGTTTTCTCATTAAAATTGCACGGATTCGTCAAAGCGAACGAAATTTTTATTTTCCTTTGGTCAGACGAGAGATTTCCGTCTCTCGAAGCTAAAAATCGCGGATGAGGAGAAAAAGGAGATAATGGAGAAGGAGGAATCCCGTAGATATTGAGCGATGGTTGATGGTTGAACGTAGAGAGAGCAAGTTGAAGTGGAATATTGAGAAAAATGGTTGACTTTAATCTCAGGCGTTAATTACCTACAGATTATTCATATTTGGAGTGGTTCGTAAAAGTTTATGAAAACCGATCGGCGGGGGGGGGGGGGGGGGGGGGATCGG
>JARQST010000732.1:37029-193314 GCA_030142225.1 Pachycephus smyrnensis
GAGACGAAAATCAATGCAAAGACTTGACTGATACTCAATTGAGATGAGAAATACTTGATCGAGATCAAAGAGATGTACGCCAGACTGTTCTGAGACATTTCTAATACTTAAAAAACTTTACTAGGGATAAATTGCTTTGAAATTTACAAAAAAAAATCAGGTTCATTGGTTGCAGATATCACGGTAACATCTGCAGATATCCAGCACTTCCGGATTTGAAACAGCGTATGCACGAAATTTATTTGACTGCATAAGATATGCGACCGCATGCCTCATGTGGTCGCTCCTGAAGGCAAACTTGTTTAGACTGATATTTTGTTCTCCCGTTGCTAACATAGTTTCGTCATTTCATCACGAAATCATTGAAAATGTCCCCGCAGGTCGTCCTGTTAGAACGTTCAAGGTTGCGAGCGGAAAATTCTCGATTTCGTGGAGCGAGATGACGAGGTGGTTATTTCGTTTTCTCCCTATTTTCATTTTTTTTCCTCTCCACTCCAGTCGGCCTTCCAAGCTGTTATCGCGCGGAGCACACGCGCGCGGAAAAATATCAGCTATTCAATTTACTCGCAAGATAACGCACGACAGTTGCAGTCTCTACGCTTTAAAGTCCAGCACAGATGTTTTGCAGAGTTTCGTTTAGTTTCTGAGTAATTTCAGCCAATCTGTAGGACTCCAGACCATTTTGGTCCAGAAGAGAAACACTGTATATGTAGCATAAACAAAATTGATACCCAACAATCAGAACAAATAAAATTTCTATACGCATTCGCTTGAAAATTAAAAATATATTTTTTTATTTATTATATATACCATTATTACAGAATTGATACGAAACGATTGCAAAATTTATCGCGTCCACAATTTATTAATCTACAATGCAAATAGCATTGCTGTCCGACCTTTATTTTTCCACAAGTCACAATAAACGCGATTATCGAGCTCTTATGTCACGATACATAAATAAACCAGTCGTTTACGTATAACTACTGTACCTGCGATCGACATCTATACACACACACACACACTAAATCCAACAATCTAGTCAGCCGGTCTGCCAGTCGAATGGACCAGAGTAATGCCGCAACTCTAAAAAGTCTGCGAACCTATTCCCATTGAAACTGCAGACGGCCGTCCGGCACGAGAGTACTCTTGGATCTCTATTCATGCGTTTTACCTGCTTCATTTCTTTTCCTTCTTTTTTTGTTCCCTTCTTTTCCTTTTACCGAGCATTTTTCAGCATCGCATTGCCCATACGACGTCAGGGATGAGAGCTGTCTACAGGGTGCCATAGCAAAGCTTATTCTTCTTCCACGCGCTCATCAAAACACCGACGTCGACTTACATAAAGGCGCCCCAGGTATCGACACCAATATTGCTCCTGGACACGCATTCCGCCTGGCAGACAAGGATTTTGCATTCGGGACCTTGGCAAAGTTGCTTCTTCAAATTCCTTGAGCAAATTGCGTATCATAAGGCGCTGGCATATACTAAATTCAGTAGGAGATTCAGGTGACGCCTATCGTCGCGGATGCTCGATTCGATTTTCCCGCCGATATTACCTTTTTCCGCACAGGGGTTTTACGTAATCCTGTTCGCAATTACCGGAAACTAACTTTTACACCGGTTAGAATATGGAGATTGGAAATTCTCTGTAACCGGTCTATCGGCTTGCGCCAGGTACTTCCTTCCCGAGGGATCCTTCTGGAATCGTCGGACATTTCGCATCCGGTTGGTTGTAGCTATAAGTATGCCTTGGATTGCCAACTGCAATTTCATTCGTTCTCGTATTCCATATCCGCGCGTCGTTTGTCGGTTTTACGATTGTTATTATAATCGTTTGAATTGTGATTTATTCTTCTCGCCAATTTTACGCCTTGCGCGAACTCGTCTTTCAAAATTTGTTTGACTGTCGAATGAAGTTTAGGGTCGTAGGGTATAAATTTGATTTTCTGGCTCTACGTGGGTGCGAAGTGAGAAAGCAATCAGGAATTTTCTCGTCGGCAGATTTCGGCGTTTAGATGTACCGAATTCTTTTTCGAGAAACATATGTATTTGGCAACTGATAACAAAATTTTAACAAATTTTTGTTCTTACGTGATATTGAGTTTGTCAAATTGACTTCAGTCTCTTGTAACTATATTCATTTTTTTTTGCGTGAAAAATAAGAACTTCAGGAATTGCATATGAATAATTTTTAACATATTATATCGTACCATAACTGTATTGATTATTAGCAATGTTCAAAAATAGACATCAGCTTTCTTATGGTAATTCAGTAATATTTTTTAACCTTGCACTACTGGATATTACTTACAGTGGCGCCGCGTACCGTCAGTAGCAGAGTAAAACTCAAAAAAGCACGTAGAAATTCATGCGTGGTGGACACAAAGTCTAACTAATTTGCAACGGACCAATAAATTTTCGGAAATCCCGGCCATTACGTGAAACAAGCCCGGGCGTTGGTTACGTCGGATAATTTGCCTTCTTGTTGCAGGATGGGTTTGGCGGAGGGTGGATTCGGGGGATGAGAAAGGGTTGGTACGAGAATGGGTGGTAGTTAAATCAGATGGCGAGGGGTAGATGCAGCAGGATCAGTAGTACATATACGTACCTACTATACGTCGCGGTCAAATACCAACGTGGCTCTATGGCATAGGGGTGCACTGATCAGGGTAGTAGAAGCGAAAAGAGAAAATAGGGGTGGTTGGGCTCTTCGCATGCATGCAGTAGTATAGTATAACTGTATATAGAAAGGAAGGGTAGTATACGAGCTAGTGCATAGGGTCGACTTAATCCAGAGTTAATCCTGACACGATTCACGTGTAAAGACCAGAACTACGTATTTGGCATTAACTTGGTTAATTTCGTGCATTAATATCGCATAATGTAGAGGACGTATGATGCAATTTACCAAAGTCTAGGAAACTACGTAGTCCGACTGTACCGATTGGCCAGTGTCAAAAAATCATGAACTGCCGTGACTGAGTCGAGTGGTCGTTGAGTTTCTCCATCATGCTTTATATTTTATTTACATATTTTTTTTAGTACGTCCATTTAAACTGATCGAGTATGCAAATTAATTCGTATAATTGCTTCTTTGTTTACATTGTCTGATGATACATGAATATATGGCGTAACGGTTTTTTTGTAAGTGATCACTGTATACCTGGGATTTTCTAACAAATTAATCAGATAACTCATTGCATTCACGTCGCGAAACTCTGTTCAGCTAGGTTATATATATTTTGATTGATTGTACGATCGATTGCGCAAGGTTTCTTGGGTTCTATGTGTATACACATGTAAGACGTGCGCGCGCACGAATTCACACTTGTGGTGGAAGTTTAGTGGGTTTGGGGAGAAGTTCTTGAGGAGGGAGAGGGGTGTCACCCGGTGTCAAGTTAAGGATTCCGAGGGTGCCGAGAATATTCGGGACAAAGATGGAAGGCAGATTGGGGGTGGGGATGGAAACTGATTGGAAAAGAAGAAAGGGTGAGAAGGTTTGGAATTGAAAATTTTGACGAGAACTGTGAACGGGAGTTAAGTCTTCGGAGACTCACGGGAGTCGAGGTTACGATGTTATGGGGTCGCGTTTAATTATCTTGACCTCGGTTACTGCGACGTCGATTGGCAAGACGTTAATTAGTCTAGTATTCCTTAGACAGTTCTGCTAATTGCCCTATTGCTTATTAGCTAATTAGCAATCAGCATCCCAGTATTCCCTATGGACCACAATGCGTTTCCCCTTCGTTGTACTGTCGTCGCCATAATGGCTTTTGGCAGTTTTTTTGATATATTGAGAAAAATAGAGTTTTGCTGTATATTATGAAACACCGAATGACTCAGAAATATATTAATTATGTACAAAGCATGAATATTAATATTAGCCGATATGTAAATTAGTGTCATACTCTTCATGTGTCTCTTCACGCTGCTATAAATATTGAGGGATTCGTTGCTGAAATTTTGTGCTTTTTGCACTCGAAAGTGAAATCATTTTTTTCACCGTTTAGCTTGCCCAGCATTGACTTAACAGCTTTTCCGGCAACAATTGATGATTTTATTTTGCTAAAATGGCCGCTCGCACCAATCGCCGTCCTATCTGCAACATGCATCGTGCCTGCCAATGCTCGTAACGTTAATAATTAAATTCGCTTTGTTCCATCCGGGACTACTGTTCGTAATGGCGTTCGATTGACGAGTCTTTTCGAAAGCGACGTTCACACGTCACGTTCGATATTTCTGTTTTATGCGCATCCATTGCTCTTTTATTTTCCATTATTACAGGTCACGACGCCCTTTCATTATTGCGAATTTTCATCGAGTTACATAAATCGGATGAAAAATTACGCGCTAATGATTATTATATTTCTACGTAAGCTCGTGCCAGATTCATAATATTTCAAATAATAAACAATATTTTTGTTCTCGTATACATATACGTTATAAAATAAAAATTAATCCTAATTTCTAAAATTATTTCACCCTTTAATCAAACTGCCAAATAGATTTTTTTATTGTTCACCATCTTTAATCTTGCTCAGTGTATTAATGGAATATGGGTTTTTGTGCAAATCGTTATATTTGGATATCCACTTAATTCCATGAAAAATGACCTAGACTAATTGAATAAATCTATATATATATATACAACCCCGAGGTGTGCAATTTTTCTCCAAAACACGTCTCCATATATCCATTAACGTACTTTCGTCGAAAATTTACTGCGTCATCCAGACCCCCCCCCCCCCAGCCCCCATGTATAATTTTATTACGAAGCTGCTTTTTGTTCGAATTACGCGTACAGCGCTGTCCCGCATGTAATTATACTTACGTTTCACTGTACGTATAAGGAGATATATCACACGCCATTCTGAAACTCCATTCTCGCTGTGCTCCCCTGTTCACTTAGGATGATTGGAATAGTGTATACCATATATAAAAGAATACTGAAATGTTTCACAGTCGACCCTCCACCAATGGAGGATAAAACTCGAGCCATAATACATATATGATTCAAGAATACAAGATGCACCCATTCCTTACTATGCACGCCATAAGCAATCCATAACAAAGCTACACAATGCCAAAGCTATGGAATATAAGATATATTAAAAAGATATATCAGCCATAGAATTTATCAAAAGAATCAATATTGATATACAAGCACCATACGAGCTAGTGAGAAATTTTGCTAAATTTTTCCAGAATAATAATTTATTGACAAATATTTATATATTTATGTATACAGATATATTATAATGAACGAGTAAAGTGATTATATTCTCTTATCGCTATTACGTAATATTAAATTGCGTTTCACAAGCGCCGTAAACATTATCCATATTTTCAGCTACACGAAAGATAATATTTTCGTAAGATAATAAAGCCCCTGTGTGTTTACACGTAATGGCGGTAATTCATTTGGTAGACTTAAACGCGCTGTTCTCACTATGGGTATTAACCTATAGCTATAACCCTTTATCACGTTAGGTCGGATTCCTCGAGGCAATAACTGCTTGTCCCTGCAGGCAACTCTGTTCCCTGGCAGTAGACTACGATGGCGAATATTATTTGCCCGATAGGAAGTCGCAAAGAAGAGAAAGAAGAAGGAAGTCGATCGAGGGTAGAATTAACATTATGTCAGTAATTGCCTCGAATTGTGCTTTTAATCGACTTTACTTGAGTAGATATTCTGTCCTGGCTCGTCCTGCGCAACGATTAAAGTAACGCGTTCCTAAATTCCTACGTAACTAAATGTAAACGCGTGCGTGCATACGCACTCATTCACGTAATTTCCTTTGTTTTGCTTTTGGAGATTGTCGACCTAGTATTACGGCTTTGTATACGCAATTACTTCAGTTTGAATTGTAACGTACCATGTGCTATTCCTAATTGAAATAGTAATAAGACGTACTGGATACTATACAGGGTGTCCGGAAACTGTGGAATATGGTTAACATAGCCGTATTCCTGGTCGAAAAACGAGTCTGAAAGTCCTTTACCATTTTTTGACCCGACGCGTAATTATCGAGCTATTAACGATTTTAGTGAGCCAATCAGATGCACGCTTTAACTGGACGCGTGTCCGTGAGTAGTGTGAGTGAGCGCTTCGCTATTGCTGCGTCTGTGAGACTCGCAGTTGTGAGCGCCGCTTGTGCTGTTACGACAACTTGGGTAAAATCAAATTACGGAGAAATTTCGTTATTCGGTCACATTTTATTATTGATTACGCACAATTATTTATTCGAATTAACTTTCTCTATGGGTGATGACTACACTTAGTATACGAAAGCAAGCTTACCTATGAAAATAGGGATCGTGTGTGACTGATTATTCAACTTTGCAAGAAGAGGAAGAAGATGTATCATTCATTGAACGCTTAATAAAATTTCTTTGCAGATCTCAATTCTGTTCTTGAGTTCTGAAGTAACGCACATAGGAACATACAAACTTCTTCTTTTATATATTTCTAGATATGTGTAGATTGTATAGATATATAGATATAGATACAGGGTGATTCAGAACAGAAGTGAAAGTTTGTACGAGCGTATTCGTAGCGACAAGACGAAGCGAAGCCCGTTTTCAAAAATGTACGACAAATAGTTTTCGAGCTATTTAGGTTTAAAGTCGACCAATCAGGTATCAGATAATAAATTGGAAATAAACAAATGCAATCAAAAAATTTTTGCGGCACACGAAACTGCCCTCAGACAAGCCGCACACAGTCTTTTGATTTTATCTATCGACTATCCGTCTACATACACATTACGACTCTTGTAAAGGCTTTGCCTAAACTTACTGTTAATTATTTAATCTGTTTAGTATTTTATTGATGCGGGAATAATTACAGAGCCTTGGTTGAATTGGAGTTCAAGTCGGCATGTGAACAGGCAATGATTGTCATAAGATCGAATCATTATCTATATAAAATGACAGTGAATAATATAACTCAGATTCTTGATTCGAGAAAGGAGCATGATTAACTGCAGCTTGATTATGAACTTTTGGTTTGGTCGGTGTTGATAAGTGTTCCTCGAGGCGTCATCGTAAGATTGTGACGGAGTTGCGGTAAAGGTGCGGCGGAAGTCTGGCGGACGTGCGGCGGAGGTCAGTGAACTCGTCTGAAGAGCAGCTATCATACGAGAAATAAATCATGTCGATCTATTAAAATAAATAAAGATGACGTTGAAATCTCTTAGGCATTTCCACGTGTAAAAAAATCGTTAGCACCGTTATTGTCTCATCCGGTATATAGATATAGGTCGAATGTTGTCGTTGTGGCGCGCATCCAACAATGAATGGATATCTCAGTAATAGCAGTGTCCATTCAGCTTCTTTTAACAATTGGCTTTTCACGTTGCTTTACGTTAATTTACTTGAATCCTCTACCGACCGTTTTGCCACTGTGAGTCTCTTTTAAATTGATCTGAATAGATCCTCTCGCGAGAGTCTGCCAGCTGCTACGACCATTTCTATTGAGGAACAGAGAAGCGTGAAATATTTTGTAAAGCATTTTAATAATTGTTTCAACGTTATTTAAGGTCTTCATGCTCTTTCAAATTACCCGCTCTTTGTCATCGCAGAAATGTTACCTTAACTAGATCTGTCTTTTGAGTACCTACTGTAAACGTGACTGTATTACGTGTGAAGGTGCCTTTAAATTATTAGAATACTTGCAAAAAAAATGAATGAGTATATTTTTTTTACAGGATATATGAATTTTTTAATATTTTTCCGTTCTATTTCTTTTTCGCTTTTTTATTTATGTATGATTCTCTACATTTCTCGCGTATATCAACGCACGGTTTTTGAAATGCTTTTGCGGATTTTGTGCAAGCTTTCACGGAGCAGCTATTAGCACAGCGCGATGCAAATAGAAGCGCGGCACAAATTTTGTTAGCGAGTTTCAGCACGCTGGCAATAAAGGCATGCAGGCTCGTTTCTATATGTTCGCAAGTTGGCCGCATGAAAATTCCGGCTTATATCTCCTATGCAATTCTATTGTGTATACATTAGTATGGTATTTCATATTCGACGCTAGAGAATTCAGTTTACATTGAGCCTTCCGACTGCTCGCTGCCGCGCATATTGGGTTCCGTGCATTGCTCACCTGTACGTATTTGCAATTAAACGACAAAAAAGTTAATAAAAAAAACCATCGCTCTTACGCGTCAAACGTTTCATTTCCATGTGACTATTTAACATAGAATTGTCTTCCTATATTCACAGTAATTTCTTCAATGCTCTCATTTCCCACTATACGCTCCTATGTTAGGGCAGATTCGGAATTAATGTACCAACTGAAGTTAGCTATCGTCCATTTAATTTCTATGGGAGAACTAACTTCAGTTGCCACTTCAGTCCTGAATAATTCTGTATACCAATTCGCATGGAAGATCTTGCAATTCGCGTTGCAACAGATTCAGGGATTGTCGTGAAATTGCAAACGCTTGCCAGAAACTGAGAGAAGCGTGAGGTAGATACGACAAAGGAAAATTTTAGGGGTAGATCAGAATGCGAATAAGGACGAGGACGAGAGGATATGCGGAAGGACAAGGATAAACATAGGAACACAGAAATTGTTATCTAAACTTGCATACTCAACTACTCGACCACCTTTGGGATTTGCTCTCCATGCTATTTTCATGTAATTAGCACGAGACGCGGCACGACTTGCTTTATTAGCGAACCACTCCATTCTTTCGTGGATGCTTAATTAATCGCTCCTACGAGCAGCGACCTCTGGCGGATGAAGCTGGCGACTGAGTCTTGATTATTAAAAAGTGTTTGTCTCCTAACGTACAGTTGTACAAAAAAGTATACGCTGTCAACGAAATGAAACATGTTAATTTTTTTTTGAGACACAAATCACGCATACGATGTGAAAAATACGAAATACCCCAGGTTTCATTGTTTTTATGTTCTTACTAAAACCGTCAAATAATTTTTTCGTATCTAATTTCTCTTAGGAAACTTCATTTTTGAAGGGAGTATATCTTATACTTTTTTGTACAACTGTACGCACCTAACCTAACTTACACTGCGTACTGGCGAACTTTCGCACTACTCTCGGACCTTAATTTAATTCTATGATAGAATTGTTTACAGGGCATAAAGGCGCGCGAATACTTTAATATGGAAGTTATGGAAGTACGTGACTTCCGTTTTCAATTTCAAGTTCGAACAGAGTTTTAATAGCACTTTTACATAAGAACTTTTCATTCTTTGATTATACATATATAATTTATCATCCAAGGATCAACGTTTCGTGTTAATTGATATAGCACTTTTTTATACAGTCTTATTCAAGAGTAATGCCAACCGAAGTTAAACTCGTTCATTTGATTTTTATGACGGAGAAGCCACCAACTTTCATGACACAGAGTGATACACTCTTGAATAACCCTTTATATTTCCTAGCCTTATCCCGTTTAACAAATCTTTGAAAGTTATGCAGTTTGAAAAATATTTTTAGTGGTTCAGCTTTTTTTTTAAGATTTTATTTTTCATCTCTGACTCGTAAGAATCGTATATACGTATATATGCAGTTTCTAACTCTACATTCTGTGCTCACTTACGATATTAGATGCGATTTCAAGGTCGGTCTGTAGCTTGTTATTCGCAAGCATCATCCAAGAAAAGCACACCAGGATTTCCTTTCTATTGTAACGCGTAACCGGGCTTTGTGAATGTCCTGAAGTTTTCCTTGACGCGGTGGTTAACGACGGGGAAAGATAAATAGGTACACTCTGTGTAAACACACTCTTTTTTTTCGAGGAACAAAGGAGTTTTATGTCTATCGCATTTATCAGACACTATAGTCAATGTTTATTTGGCGATAATTCAAGTTTCTTAAGCGATTCATTAGCGGTGCACACGGCTTAGCCTTGATTCTTGGATACTTTTGCATTGTGTGCATCCTCGTGAAAAATCTTTTATCATTTATCGTATTACAGAGTGCAGCGTATTGCTGGCATGTGTCCGCTTTCATCTTTTTAATCTTTTCAACGTAGGCCATTACGATGTAAAATTGTTATAGTCTCCTTTATACTTTACCAATTTTATGGGACTCTAAGGTGACAGCTCGTTTAGTTATTACCGACTTCCCAGTCGTAAAATGTTGCGTATATCGAAGTACCATTTTGTTAGATATTACATTTTAACTGTGCTTACGTACGAAGAAAAGAAATTTAACATTTTTATTTCGTAATTGTTCATTTCATCTTTTATATGTTACAGGTAAGTCTTGGATGGACCTGTATGCTGTGTGTGAAATGCAAGCTACAAATGCTACGTGCTTAAAGGAAAGATGGATGAAAGTACAATAAAGAAGAACATAAGAGAATTATGAAAATTGAGTATTTACCTATGATACTTAGTTTTGTACAATTTTTAATAATGCGATATTGACATTACTTAAGAAGAGATTTTTTACATTTATAAAAATTTGATAACACTGCATCGTTCTTTGCAGTACGACGTGTATTGTATCCCGTTATCAAATTTATTAATGGCACAGGTGAATTTTTTATTGCCGTAAAATATGCATGCATTTATTGCTCCTATGAAATTCGATGACCCCACCTGATAATTATTTCATTAATCGACCTCATATTCACGACTATGAAGCTCAGTTGCTCACGTAAAGCTCGTATTATACGGCTTTTCATTTATCATTGGTCAAATCATTAATATCTTTAATTATGGTGGCTTTAATAGTCCTGCGAAAATCACACGAAACTGTATACGCAGTAATGGCGTAGCGTAAACAGTGCAGCTCTGCGGCGTGGATCATAAACATTAGCTGGATATTCGCTTCTCTTATATGTGCAAAATAGTCTGTGCAATAATTTATACAAAGTTGCTGCTGATATTAATCTTCTCGCTGATACAGGACGCATCATAATTATCATTGTTAATATCATGTTTCATTCCTGCATACATGCATGTCATCGCTTGATGCATAACGTCCGTTCTTTGATCTACGATGAATATGTTGCAAATAATTGTGAAATTTAATGCAACACGATATGGCAGTAAAAAGATGGTACTGAAAAAAATTGCTCGTAAAGAATTGCGTAGTTTGGTGCTTTATACGTTTTTTTTTAACGAGCTTTTATGCAAAAACGTAGAGACTTTGAAATGAATATTATGCACATATCATCATAGTGGTAAAATAATTATTAATTGATTCCGTAAACCACACAAACGTTATTACTCATTTTTGCGAAAACTAAGAACAACTTGTGCGAATCGATTGTCTTTAATCTTTTTCAAGATTTCAATCGTTTATTTAGGTGTGAGATTTCTTAAAAACTATCAGCAATAAATTCTCGAAAATGATCACATGAATATTTCGTAACAATAATACATACATACAGTACAAGGTCAATGGGAATGTATGTTATCGATCGTAACCAAATTCCACATACTATGCCGCGCCTTTCCTTCCGGAAGTCACACGTTACGTTAGATGTTTACGATCGGCGTCGTTCCCCAATCGACGTGCAGCGTCGAAAGCTCCATGTTCACGTTCATATCTGAATAGTACAAAAAATAAATAGACAATACAAGTAACAGTGCCATATTGTATATCTAAAAAAAATTTTTGTTAATTCTTAAAAATTTTCTAAATTTTCCTGAAGAATATACTTAATGCGTTTTTTCAGTACTTTTGCAAAGATAATATTGCGTAATATATATGTATAGCACGACAGTCAGTGAAAGTTAAACCCTAAGAAAGTGTAAGGTAGTCTTATGACTGTTGTTAACTGAAAAAGAAAAGAATCTTCGTAGGGTTTCGTAAGTGACAAGAAGGGGAGTGAAGTCAAAAGGGGAAGAGAAGTATAAGACGACGTAACGTGAATCTCCGTGGCAAAAGATTATCTATAAATTCGAGGCAGCTTTCGAGGGCACGTGTGACTTAATTATCTAATGGGCAAGAAGTTTGCCGTTATACGTAGGGGGCCCCTCTATTAGCGTCAACTACTAGCTACGCCCCTGTCATAAACGCGGCACATAAATCAGACGGCGATTAGATCCGCGTAGCGTTCGATGCGGCTGTGGTTGGCTTCGCGGCAGGTTAATAAATCCGAGGGTTCGTTAGAAAACCATAACTTTATTACGGTAGCTTGAGGTTGACCTAAGTGATTATCTCGTCAAGTTTTTTTTTACTTCGTCCATGGGAATCGTCGGTACCAACTTAACGACGTTCAATGGTAACGAAACTATAAACAGATCACGAGAGTCCTCTTTTGCTCATGAACGATATTTGTTTTTTTACTATTTTTCATTTTGCTTTCTTTTTCAAATTCATAAGTAAACATACAGGTGCATTCAGGAGGGATGAAATCAATGGTTACCCATGCCTATGGGGGTGTCGTCAACGTCGGGCTGATCTTCACGAAATATCTCCGTTGCCTTCCCCTCATCATCATTTTGCTCTTTTGAGTAGCGCACACAATACCGGCTTCCAAAAAGCTCTTTCATCCGAAGGGGTGGACCAGCCAAGGCTTGGCGCGTGTATAACGGCTTGAAACCACCCCGTCCCCTGTAACGGCCACGGACGATCATGGATATCGGTTTAAACTTGAAAGCAGGCCTTGATCCGCAGGGCTAACACGCAGAGACACAAAGCACGTCGTGCCTCTCGCTCTTCGAAAGGAAACGACGCTCAAGTAATTAAAACTCGATAAAACCCACTGCCCTGCTTCACCCTTCTGTATGGCTAACGCCGTGTCAAAAGGGATAATGTTGTCAGATACTTATACATCTTTCACCTATGTATACGACCCTGCTCTTCTTGAACTATCTATTTCAGTTATGACGTGAAGAATTTAATAATCGATTTTCAAGGTTTCGCTGTACGTTGCAGAGATCATGGCTCTTCGCACTCATAGTTTGACTTTGTTTAGTTGCTTACTGGAGAATGGATAGGTTAGGTTAGGAAACTCAAAGTACAGTTACGATTTTGTACTTGTTTGCATGTAGAACTTTCTGAGACTGAACTCGAACTTGCTATTCTCTTCCTCTGTGACAATAATCACTGCTTTGTGTGAAGATTGCTCATGCAGTTTACTTTAACACGCCTGTACCAGAGCATGTCAACGTGTTGATTATTATAGTTTATTATTTCTATACACCACTTGTACAATGTGTTCCCGTAATGCTTTGTCACGCGTATATTTATAATATTTCTATACACGATAAATACGTTATTCAAGGTCCCACATTGTATTATACGATAGCCGCAAACATTGCGGGTACTAATCAATATATTTTGCATAGTCGATTAGTAAAACGCGTAGTAATAAACATGCAGCACAATGATTCGTTAAGGGTGTCACGGTACGATGGAAGAGCATGTAGATAGGAATTGAAAAAATTGCGGGACGATAGAGGGCGGCGGAGGGGTGGGTAGACGTCATTTCCTTTCTCTAGGAAAAATCTAAGGGTGAAATGATGGGAGCAAAGCTTGCTGGGTATAGGTAATGTATTTTTTTTAACGGGAGACTCTTTAGAAGGGATGGCGTAACGGGACACGAATAAATCGACGTACTTCAACGGGATTGTCGACCGGAAGTGCCAGGGCACGGTGAAAGAGCGCGAGCTGTTTAAAAGGGCGTTAAGAAAAATAATTATAAGAGCGACAAGGAGGTTTATTCGACGCGCCGTTGAATTCGTGGAGATGCTCCTTTCGCTCGAGTGCTCCTCTTCAGCTCGCTGGCGTTATCCTGAAATATCGCGTGACGATAACCGTTTCAAAAGTTGCACCAGGTGCGCCGGTCATCCATTTTTACAGTGTTATACACCCGAGTGCATTTTTACTTTATAATAACGTTGCATTGAGATAGCATTAAGCATTATCACGAAAAACTGCAAATTATTGAAAGCGATAACGATTTAAGTATACATAATAAGACTGTAAGGTGTTTCTGATTAGACGGGTTGGTTTCTACTGTAACGGTTACGGATTATGATTTTAATGCATTGTGTTACATAATCCAATATCGTTGATTCGCGCTTATGTTTTATGTGTTATATATATACGTATGTAACGAGGACGTTTCGTCTGCAGGAAAAGTCGAATAGGTTTTATGAAAAATAATTGCTTCTTACATTGTGCGCTATTTCAATAGCCTATTGCGAACAGCTGTGTCTGCATGTCGAGGACGGCTGTGTATATAATGGATGAATATGCTTGCACGAGAGATAGCGTCATACGTGAGTTCAGTTTCGAAGTGTATATCACACCTAATATTTTTTTTTATATAGTCCAGCTGCAATAGTGCAATGCGGCAACGTGGCTACGACATGACCGAACTTTTTACTAGGCTGGCAACTTCGATCTGTTGTCCATAAGATGCACGATATATATATATATATTTACATGTATCGACGCGCAGGGTGCATTTGCTGCATTCAATGTTACGAGGTGTGTCGTCCCAGGTAGCGCAGTCGTAAAATTGCGAAGTGTAACAGATTTTTATGACCGTCCCTGGTACTCTGGAAGAATTTTCAAATACTGCGTACCTTCGACTATCAGGAAATCGGCAATTTGCGAACCCTTCGGTTTACGAGGGATCCTCGATGCGAATATGTTTCTTCGACGTATATGCACGTAGATAGCATATATTTATACAGGGTTATTCAGTACAAACGCACCATTTGAAGGTGGTTCTATCATAGAAATCAAATGGACAGGGATAACTTCAGGGGGTGCGTTTGGCCGGACTGACGTAAAAGAGCGAGGAGTTATTTCTAAGAAGAAAGAAAGAAATGAAAGATAAAGAAAGAGACAGAGAGAGGAAGAGAGACAGTGGGAGATTGAGGGAGAGCGAAAGGTATAACGTTGGAAAATATTGGCAGACTGAAGTTCTCTTTGGTGTTCTTTTATGTTATTATTCAGCTTGTTTATTCTCGACTTGAGATAGCATCATGTTCGTACCTGTACAGGATGTCCCAAAATTTGTATACACCAAATATATTTTAATATTTTTCAGGTAAAATTAAACGACAAGCGCTGGCTAACGAATGATAAAATTAACTTGAGATAAAATTACTCTAATTTTTTCTTTCAATTAAAGGTATCTTATACTGCTTTGTGGTAATTATAAGAATTTCTCGTGTCTGCAATGGTCCAGACGCAATGACTTGTATACATATGTATATCTAAGCGTTCACGTAGAATTGATAAAAAAAAGATCAGGAAACAAATAAGTTTATTTCCATATACGTGTATGTTCATGAATATGCTCGTTAATGAGAATTGATTAGTCCGGGGGTGAGGGGTCGTAGAACCATGTAAAATAAGTAAAAAAGGGAGAGTATGTAATATACGTACAGTTCATCCGCACGAGATTCTTTTTCAGTCAAAGGAAATATTTTACGGTTCGTAGAATTATTTGAATGCACCTGAAAATAAAACAAGATCTACCCTTTCCCATTCCAAATATTCTCTCTACCCTCTGATCCTATTCCCGAGCGTTGGTAAGAGCTGAAACGTCGAGCGGTACAACAGAAAATCACATGTCATTCATGGATAACTTCCCGAAGGATTACGTGCTTCAAGTTTTAGCCACAAACCATGGATTTTATAGAGTGATCTATTATGGTCCAGCCTTCCTCATTGAATCCTATAATCAATTTTAAATTCCTTTTAAATATCTACTTTAACGGTGAAGTCGATTCATTTCTTTCACGTTGGTAATACCGGACGATCAAATGGTATTGCAGGTATCTACTTGTACCGTTAGATGGTAGCACAGGATTATTTCTCTTTAGCATAGCAGCAACACGTTCTTCGTGGACTACATGGTTCACATGTTCATTCAAGTTCGTGACGCTCCCGCCAGAGCGTGCTCGTGCTTGCGATGTCATAATCGATCGATGCTTCCCATAGGGAACATTTTACCAGATGTGTGTATGTGGGGTAGTCAATCGATGGTTTTTCCAACCATAGTTCATCTAAGGGTCAGTGGAGAAGGTTTTTGGTAACACGAACATAATAGATGTCTGTTTTAAAATCGTTCAGGTTGTATAATTATATTGATAAATATAAAATAATTTTATCATTCAAAGTAATTTAATTCTGCTCTATATTTACTTTTTAGCATACATTGAAATACTAATTTTTAAGAGTCACTTACGACCTGTCATATGTTTCATTATTTTTTTTTGTACAAAAAACAACATTGAGCTAGAGACGACGTACTGATACCACGTACTTTGTACAACCCGTGGGTAAAGTTTGTGCCCCGAGGACGAATCCCAGAGCCATATATTCCCGTATGACTGATATCAATATTAAATGCCCACGACTGTTTCATCAAACGACGTTACTCCCTAATTGGCTTATCCCTCGGGATGAAAGTTTCGTGGTTTGCAATTTGCGAGCGCTGGCAAAATTTGCATATTACTCGTGCGACCGACGCTTGATAATATTTGATAATATTTCCGTATGCGTCGTTGAACTGTGGTGCAGAATCGATTGAGAGTCTCTGTCATTATTCCATACCTTGAAAGTCCCAAGACAATGGCAGTATAAATTAACGACAGAGTCATGGTCCAGTGTTGGATCATTGTTCCAGGCAAGTTGGTCTCATAAGAGAATGGAACACTTGAATTTATGTTAGTATATATCTATATACATATACAGTGCTGCTCTTGGTGGACCAACACCTCGTGTCTGGAGGATGCTGCATTCACTAGATGCATTGCTTCCAGTACCAACAACTATTCGCATTTACTAGTGAAAATGGACGCCATATTGATCTCACTTAGAGGATTCATACATTTTTACAACTTACGAACCAAATGAGGTCTCTGCGTGGGTGGGGCACTATCTGCTCCTTATTAATGCTGTACTTTACTCTGAATGCGCAGTGGTATAATTTCATGCAAATATAAACACTTACTTGCCCACTGATTCGAACAGATCTAATTCAATTAGGGATATTTTGAGAGAATTGCTTGGTACACGGTACAGATTCTCCATGAGATTTCAAATTCCTATTACTTCACATATTCTAGAAACAGATTTGCAGGTTCAATATCGAGATAACGAAATTACGTAATTTCTTTTCTATTAACCTAGCAAACTCAGCTGACACGCGAACTTCACCAAATGGCGCTTACGAGATTTCTCAATTCTTTACCCAAGTTTCTTTTAGGGTCTCTCTTAATAATTTGATCATTTACCAAAACAGGGGTATTCGACGAGTCTATAAAATCACAATCAATTTTTTCTCTTTCACTCCCTCTATATGTCCAGAGAACTGTTCTCTGTAACAGATTAGAGTGTGCCATTCTCATATATGCGAAGGATCAAGACATTTAGCAAGTATTACGTCACGTATGTGCTTTGTCTGGATATCACGAACTGATCGTACTATATACGTATACGTACTGAGCTTGCAGTTCCCTATCGCCCTAAATGCATATTCATGCATTTATACTGTAGATGAACGGTTATCCTGGTGCACATCATCTATAACTATCCTCCTGTCGTATCATGCTTTCGCGATTTCTATCTATATCCCATGAAATTTACCTGGAAAGCCTACCATTACCTTATCGCGAGATGTTACGATTTCCTAGTCTAGTATCGCGTACAGTCCACTACGTAATTACATAACTTGGAAACGAGTTTGTTCGAGTCCCGTGCACCTAATCTCCAGGTTAAGGGCCGTGCACAACTTTACCAGGAGTGACTTCAGTTGCATGTAAATGCGCTAGGCTTCGACACGAGCCATGAGCTACTAGGAGCTATATAGATCCTATATATGGAACTGCGTATATACCAATCGTGGACGGCCGTCATTTCTGAAACCCTCCCTAGTTCTTTCATTCTTCATCCCTGTTTCGAGAGAAAGTTCGTTCCGGCTAACAGGATCCAAAGAGTTTCCTACTTTTCTGTTCATGCGTACATATACGTGTAGATTGTGAAGAGTGATGGCGAATGATGGTGGGTGTTGGATAAGGGGCGGATTGGGGGGGAATGGAACCCTTTGAGCCAATTCAGTCGACCAACTTGGGTCTTCGGCAGCCCTTTGAAAATTGTTATCGTACTGGGAATAATTTGGACATGTCTTTAACTTTCTTCCTGTTGCTATATACCCACCCTCAAAACTCGAAGGGTTTCCACTGGAACTTAGAGAACCTTCCTAAGGAAAACTCTTCTCCATTCGCGTATATGACTATATACGCAAGTATATAGAAAGTGTATATATATATAACGTGCTGACGAATTCCATCCGGGTTACGTTTGTATTTTCAAGGAAAAGGGACACGTGTGGGGGATCTCCTTTTTTTCTTCTTTTTTGAAGGGATGCTTCTTGGAATCGATTACAAACCCTGTATCAGGGGTTGTCAAAGTGCCGCGGAAAGACCTTGTATAAAACCGATCGCGTATTTCTTTTTTGGAACAAATTTTTAACAAGAAATATTTTTGATTATACAATTTGTCACTTTTCTTATTATGTCATTGTAAGAGCGAATTCCCGAGTGGAAAATCTAACACCGGTTTGAGCCTATACAACCTCCATTCCTTTGTTCTTTGGGTTTGAGGACTGAAATGTAACGCCAGTTTCAGCCTACGAGATCCTACAGGTAGAATTTTGAGCCAATACTGGGTTTAACAAGAACAGGTAAACACAGATTTAGACCTGAACAGTCTAACAAAATTTTTAAACTCTAATTTAGACCTTAAGGGATCTAGAGATCCTAGTGAAATCATTAGCTAGGGTCTCCAGGCCTAAGATGAGTCTAATAATATTTCTGCCTCGTAAATAGGACCTTGAGGTTCAAAGTGAGATTTATTAACACCATTTTTAACCTAAAATCGTCATTTTTCGACATAACTGACAATTTGAGGTTCAAACTGGTATTAACTCACTCCAGCTTCGCTATCCCATAATCTTAATATCATCCTCAATGTCCTTGTGTAGAATAAATGGGTTCAAACCGGTGCTAAATTTTTGACTTGGAAATTGTGTGAAATATTTTTTTTGTAATTATTCGGTTCTCTTTTTGTTCTAATTATTCGAATATCAGTACATAACACAGTATATCTACTGCAGTTTGACTCACAAGAAGGATATTGGGTCAATGCTATCGACATTTGCAAATCTAGACAGTATTGATTTATCGTTGAACCGAGACGAATCGGTAGACTGAGAAGACACGACATTGACGTCTCATTAGCCATCTTTACTATCTCAGTATACGTATCCACTCACGTGTCTAGTACAGATAGCCTAATCGACAGTTGGCAAACTGGGAATAGTTGTCGACCCGCATTTACGTCACTGGTAACTAGACTATGCATTGTTTAACCATAGTAAACTGTGAGAAGACTCTGATTAAACCACATTCTCAATGATGGTCGCGCTTGTTCGGTTTTCAACGATAACGAACGATCTTCGCCGAGATGACAATGTCACGTCACGGTAGAATTCGCGACGGCTATGTTCATCGCCCTCATTACCGTCATTGTCTTCTTCGTCACCGACGAAGACGGCTGGCATTTACGAATGCACGTAACTAGAGAAGCGCACATAGTGAATATCAGTCGACAGCGCTGCCACGCTCGATGAGATGGGTACATTGTTCTCAGGTTATTGTTCAATTATATGCCGAGTCTGCAGCGACTAGCTGGGTCCAGTTTCAGTGGTAGCAACGGCATTGTGCTTATCTGCCGTAAACACAACAAAGCTTGCTTCAATCGCCATGTTTACACTAGCGTGTAAGGCATTTTTGGTTTTTTGCTCGTTGAATTCGTACCATTTTTTTTCAATATTCCTAGAAGACTTTTATCAATTCGGATGATAGTCCTGAAGGTATCCGGAGGTCGTGTTGTGTCGCTGAGGTTATTCCGTGTGCGCCAAGGGACTCATCCGTGACGAAAGTCAGCCATGTTTTTCCTGGCAAACAATACTGGGACAATTCCGCTTGTGCGAATGCCAAATGCACTCTTCTCTACGACGGATATCTTACAGTACGAAGGTTGGGTAAGGTCGGGAAGTCTGAGTGGGGGCGACACTAAGGAATGGAGTTGGAAAATGGCTTCGGGAAACGTTCGAACGATCCAGGTGGAAAACCGAAAAGTTATATTGGGTTTGAAGTGCTCTTAAAGGAATGCTTGATAAGGAGAACTAGTGGGTATACATATATATATATATAACCTATTATCTACTACCATTTACTATCAGTGTATATATGCTATGTACTATGTGGGTGTTATAGCGTGCAATTCGAACAGGATGAGAAAATGGCAAATGAAAGTGCAGGCTCTGGCGACGCGTTGCTAATGAGGAGACGAAAGCTTCAGATCGTTACGCGCATCTCCATGCCAGATGCACGTTAACTCAAGTTATCGATCGCGTTTAAATATTCTCATCAGCTGCCACAGTCTCTTTAATAATTCATTCGGAAAGTGTTGTACCGTCCATTTATAATGAGGCTCTGTGCGGCCTGTGTCGTACCTAACTCTTTCTCTTATTTTCTTCTCGTTAATTCTTGGTACCGTTCAGTGACATCTTTATCTCACGAATTGAAGTATTCTAACTAAAATTAATATATATATCGAGACATTTCGCGAGTTCTGAGGATCCGAAATCGCGAGACTTTTGACAAGGCTTGTGCACTGGACAGGCGTCTACTAAAGTGTGATACTTATAAAAATTTCACCCATTGGTTTATTATCCTATAAGGTACACTCTAAATAAAATCACGTTCGCTCTTTCACACTCTCTCAAGCGCACTCTTATAAATTTGTACAGTATTTCGTTGATCGATCGACGGCAAGGAGCGTATTTGCCTGATTTCTCTCTATCTGTGACTATTAGACTGTGGAAGAGCAGGAGATACAATACAGCGGGTCACACAATGTGTCTGGCGACTGCACTCCGGCGGATAGCCAGAATGATAATGATTCGGAACCCCAGAATATCACAATGATCTCCCTTCGCCGAATATATTATCTGTGGGAGAGGTTTTGACTCAGACAGCTGCTAATTACAATAATGTTAGGAGTTGAGTCTTTTTAGGCTGGCCTTTGGAGATGAGGTTGATCTGGTTGATTTCTGACAGCACCGGCCCGATGACTTTGCTGCAGAGAATCTAAGAAGGAATAGCAGATTTCCTGGTACTTAGATGAGGCACTATGCTCTCTGAGACCAGGAATTGCTTGAGGATGAGCTGCCACATTTTGCAGTACGATACTGTTCACTGGTTTGCTCTGGAGAGCTGGATAGGTTTCCTGATTACTTGTTTCTAATTTTATTCTCTAGGATATTATTGCTTCTTGTTGCCTTTCGATGTACACTTGTCGTCTCGAATGGTCGGAATCGAGTGAATTCCTGCCGAGGAAGCTGCTTCTTTTATCCTCGGAAGGAATACGTTATTTTTAGTGGGGATAACAATTTTGTTATCGAATGCTGCAATTTTTATTTTAATTTTAAAGTAGCGTTTGGATTATCTACCTGCTATCCTGTGCTTACATTTCGTCTATTCGGCGCGCGCCCGTTGGTCGCGCCTAAGAACTGTTTGTTTTGCTTACTTATTCTTATCTGTCGCTATGACGAGTCTAGGATACTTTGAATATTAAAGGAAATAATCTCTAATATTTTTTCCTCAAGAATGTCGCTTTGACTGGTTTTAGGGCATTATGTAATATTAGGGATTTAATGATCCTGATTTCCTATACCTTTATCGGTATCGCTGTGAGAGCTCAATAGGATCTCGGAGGAAATTTAGGATTTGAGAAGTTCTCTCAGATACAATTATGCACAACCACTGTGCGCTATGCACTTTTATGTGGGGCTGTTGATGTATCCATCATCGAGAATGGATACATGTGGAAAAAGGATAAAAGATGGAGGGGTATAAGGATGGAACGTTACAATATATAGACACATAGGTATATATACTTGCATAGAATAAACGATCGTGTCATTTACGTCATGCCTCCTTTTTTCCTCTTTCCTTGAATTTTTGTAACTAACGAAATTTCTGTCTCGTTAAATCCTTCCCCCTATCTCCTTACAAGTTTTTGTCAATTTTCAAAAGAATCAATTATTCATAAGATGCAGTCGTTAGACGAGTGTGCAAATTCTGTCGACATGTTGTTATTTCTATAGATGGATCCAATTGACGAAGTGTCCACTTTTAACACGAAGAGGGTGTAGAAAGTGGAGTGAAAATCCTTAAGGTGCATTGAGAACGTGAGACAAGGGAGGTTCAAGGATATGAAAGTCAACGACTTCGATTAAGGGTAATTGATGTTAATAGAGTGATTCGTGCGAGATTCGCGAATTTAGCCATTGTCAACCTTTACGACAGCTGGATACTCGGATAATGTCCGAGAGTCTTGAGGAAAATGTGAAAAGAAGCAAAACGAGGATGGAGAAGTAAAAGGTACAGTACGAGAATCTACGCCGAAGGAACCAGCGGGATACAAGGACGACAATACGATCCCGTTTCCCATTCGCTTTGTCTTTTATTGGGGATCTGATCGAATCCCAGTGGAAATCAAGCCCTGAAAATCGATGATTAGGATAAATTGAAGCTCGGATAAAGAAGCGGGTGGTAGTCGAGTCTACTTTTATGCCCGCTCAATTTCACGTTTCCAATATTGTCCAGGCTATTGGTTCTCTAGCTCTTTCTCTCTCTCTCTCTCTCTCTCACTCTCACTTTCTTTCTCATCTTTCTCACTCCCCTTCACTTCTCCGTCTTTTCTCCTCCGACCTGTTTCGTCAATTACCTTACCTGCCTATCGCTGCAACGCGGTACCTATTTTCCTCCTAAATTACCAGACGCGTTCTAATTCGACAACAACAAACCATTGTCTTATAACGGGTACTATAATGACTAGTTGCAGTGATTGGCTGCCGCGTTGCTGTCCTTGTCTTATAGTACGTTTTATAATATCTGTCTCGCTCACATCCAGAAAATAATTCATAATCTCATCTAGAAATTTTTCCCTCAGTCTCTTAGTTTCTTTATTTTTATTTTGACTGTAACACTGTATTACGTCATCGTGAATGATATCGAGAGAGTATCGTCTGGCTAGGAAACAGCATGACCCATATCTACTTGCTGCTACTTACTGGGCTTGTGTTTTTTAGCTATATATTTATATACACACACAGCCACTAGAAGATGTATCGTCGATAGTGCATATCGATACTCATGGGTAATGCACTTTATGATATATATCGCCACAGTGAAAACGTACCCACTGAATTCTGCACTCGCAGAAAAGCTCCATGTTGCACCGGGTTGAGTATCTTTCCAGTGCAGTGCACACGGCTAACGTTTTTCCTCATCTCCTCCATCTTCCTATCCTTTCATCTGCTCGTGTGACCTATGAACTTGCACTTTTTGTGAAAAGGACCTTTGTCACTACGCCAAGCTCGCTTTACATTTCGTGGGCGTTTCCGGAAGTCAAATATTAAATGCATCCCTATACATATGTACGTACCTATTTTGTATACTATGGACCAGCGTTATTGTCACTGTGCTTACATGACGCTCGTAAAAATCCGCTCTTCTAACAAAGGGGAAAAAAATGGTGGCTCATCAAAGGCATCGGTTGGGCTCGGGTTCACGAGACTGGAGAGACTGAAGGTCGTCGTTACAAGAGAAGCCGCAGATTGTCGGTACAACAAGAGGTGTGATAGGTAGTCGTTGACTATATCTATACACGGGTTAGCACTGTTGAGAGGTTCTGATACTTGTATTTTTTTTCAATTTTTTTCACTCTTTTTGGATAATCTTTGTGAACTTTTTCTCCGACGAAGGTAAATACTGCTTTGCGTCTAGCAATGCCGACGCTCACAGTCCGGCTTTGATCTTCGCATGACGGGCCGTCGGTTAGTACTAGATGGCGTACACCGATATATCGGCAGGAATAGGGAGGTAAGGGAAGGGCGCAATTCGTTCCATGAGATGAACGACGAAATTACACTCTTTGAACAGGGACAATCGAATCTTCCTATTGGATTCGTGCTTGGAAGGATGTACTAAGCTTGTGGGGTATCTCGTGCCTTTACGACGTAGTCGCGTAGCTGCGATCAGGAAATGAGGTTCAAAGAGAGAATTAATGATCTTCGAACGAATGGAGATGGACTGGATGCAAGAGGAAAAGGGCTATATTGGTACGGAAAAGCAATTGAAGTATTTTTAAGTGTGGTGCAATTTCGCCAAACGGCTGATCCAGAGCTTTTTAATTTAGCCGCGCGTGTATAGTGGCGCCACTCGGCTATTCTTATTAGCTCATTTCTGGTTTACTTTTTTTATTATCCATCAAACGGGTAACGTTTTATTATGTTCTACGAAGAGAAAAGTTTCTTTGTTAACTTTTTGCAAAAGTCATTGAAAAGCTTGCGAGCGAATTCTCTCAGTTAATGGGATCGTATAACCATTCGGAAGTTAGATGACGGTATAGGTTTATTGTCCTTATGATTGATGCATCTGGTCGCCGTAGAGTTTATAGTTATGGTACTAAAATCTAACGCATGCACCTATCTATGTATCAAAAAGCGACAGGTGGGCCTATGTTAACTACTGTTTGTTCGTCTAATTCTTGTTTCTGTGGTTTAATGACAATCGACTAGGTATCACGGAAGTCGTTACATGTTTCAACCTTTACGAATGATTCTGCATGTGTATATAAGTTTTTTTTTGAGGATCATGTCGAAATTGTAGTCTGGAGTTTAGAAGCAGGATTTAGGAATGGCAACCATTAAAAGAGGGATTTTTTGTCCTCATACTGCACCGCCATCTAGCGAAAGCTACGAGTAAATCTTTTGATTGATGTACTGCTTGTTTCATTATTCGAAATATTTTTTTTTAGGCTATATATGTACATAGTTTGTATACACGTCTACTGCCAACCTCTAACGAACTTCGCTCTCGCTATCTACTGCTGAATTAATATCACCTGTAATCCCACCTAATAAACTTAATTAATGCCCCTCACTAATTATGACTAATTACTTCAACGTTCACTCCCTCCTAACCAATGTAAAAGGTTGCGTAGCTACCCATGTGATGGCGTTGAGGTTCAGTCAACCGAAAGGTTTGGTGGTTGCTTATTTTGGGAAAAAGTTTGAATTGTTCCTAGGAAATTGCTTGTTTCTTGGGCGTCGCTTTGAGATTAACTTTTTTTTAAATTTAATTTCCTTCTGTTGAATACCTTTGGCAATTTCATTCCGCTCTATGTGTAACGCTAGTTCTTGTTCTTTCTTTTCTTTATGTGGAGTGCAGGCCGCATTTTCAAAAAGAAATTTTCGTCTCTTATGTTGTGTGCTCTGAGCGAGATTTTTCAAGACCTGTTTCGCGGGGAATTTTTTTATTGCAGGGCACTATTACAATATAATAAAACATTATTGAATGTGCTTATATTGTTGCAGTACAATATTGTTTATGTGTAATATATTGTATATTGTATATATATAATATATTACCATTCAGAAGGAAAATGTTGCAACAATTTCCTGTGTCATATTTTTATATTTATTTACTCTCTTATCTCAATTCACCAACGGTATCTATCAGCATATTATATGCAAAACAACAACAAAACCAGCAGGTGTCAAAGGGTTATTAAAGTGATCGTTCATATTGAATTTGTTAACATGTAACTCTTTATAACATTAACAATGCAATTAAATTCGTCTAAATATACCATAATGATATTACGCTACGTGATGCATTAATTATTCATTATGCAATAATGATTTTCAATCTATACGCTAATTATTCCCTCAACGCATAAGTATCCTGATGCGTCAGCACTTATAAATACGTAAAGCCATTTCATTTGATATGCATTCAATTCTATAAATGGACTTGACTATTCCCTTTGGTCCCTGCATTTAAGAACCGTATATTTTTACTCCCTTACTTTTTTGTTACTCTTACTCGATTGTCTTGGTTACTTTCTTTAACTATTATTACCGTCACTTTCGCCATTACTGGATTATTTCCTGATCGAGATATCGATCCTCTCTGCATCCGATTTTCGTTCCTTTGACATTGCCTCGATGCAGTTATATAACCTTTCCTTTATTTTACGTAACTCATCCCTTTATTTCAGGAATCTTTTATCTTGGCATGTAAATTCAAGAATAAAGATATTAATTGATCTTTATATTAATACATTATTCTTTTTCATCGATCATGGTACACTGTATCTGAAAAATTCATATCTGATAATTACAATGAATCTGCTGACAAATTATTCCTATTGGCAGGCTTTCCTTCGATAGATTAAAATATCAATCGGATTACGCGTCGTTGAATATAATAGAGCCCCAATCACCAATTCAATTCTACAGAATAATGCCGAATGCGCGAACTCGCGCACTATTTATTTCATTTACACCGTATATGTATAGAATTAAATAGTATAGTTGTACGGAAGAGACAGTTTAATGCTTGTGGTGACGTCAGCATGCTCATTAGGCAGATTGCAATTTGCGATTACTAATTGCTTTCTAATATATCCGAGATAACGAGGTGCATCAGTGATAAGCTCGTTATCCTTTTCGACTTACCAGAAGAACGATCGATCTTCTTCGATTTGAAGGAAATAAGCAAAAAAATGGTGCAGACCCTTTTAATACTAGTACCCCTTTTTGTCTTGTTTTTTTTATTTTATCCTATCGCGTCATCTTCCATCGATGTACCGGCCACAATCTATCTCAGTGGATAAAGGCTCTAATGTGTCAGTAATAAAATTGTCGGACCCATCTTGGCAGCAGCTACTAGTAGTAGGCTATTGGCTAGCTAGCCAATCGCAATCATTTACGTCACAAGTGTAACTATACCCAGGGATGCTGGCTAAGGCTTTGTTCAATATATTTCACGTCAATGTATATCAAGAAAATATATCATATAACGATAAATATGTCTTTCAGCTATTTTGGGGACAATTTCAGTTACGTATTGACTGTTTGACAACGTAACGACTGTTTTGAAGACCATAAAGCGACTTTCACACCAAATTTTCCAAAATTTTTCCAATGCTAGACACCCGGAGCTGTGATGGGTTTAGAAATGGTTACGTTAGGTTAGTTTAGGTTAGAATTCCAAGGCTGTGATAGTCCAAGGTTTAGTTTGTTTTTAAAATAACATTTCAATTTGCCGTTGTGAATGCCCCATAATCGGCGATGTCCTCGAAACAGCCATTGCACAAGTTTATATACGTATAAGATATTATAACCATTTTCGCACGACATGGTTCTCCAGATCGTGCAGCTAAGGCGGGTTCGAGCCGAAATCTCGGTGATTTAGAAAAGGAAATTTAATTAGGCGGAACATTGAATTTGGAAACGTGAAATTTGTGAACAATAAAAGAAACAAATATATTGTCCTAATTTGTTATACAGTGGTGTTAAAGGGAACCAGCCTAGGTATTGCTGGATGTTGTTAAACAGAGTAGTAGGTGTTGTGTATAGAGTAATAATGTTATTGACAATTAAATGAGGGTTATGCGCGGTATTTTACAGTCGACGCGTACTTGTCTTTCGTACGCGGTATTCTATTGATAAGACAGGTTTCTAATAATAGCTGGGATATAGATACTTCTACCCATTTGTAATTTATATTGATTTCTGTTATTATTAGGTGTATTAGGATGAAGTCGTGTCTAAAGGCAGCCTCCGACCAGCGGAATTTGATTAAAGAGTTGACTTGTTAAAATAAAAACGTTGTGCTGTTGAGCAGTCTTCCACTGGGGAACTCGTGATCACAGGTTAACGTGGCCCTATCACACACAACGTAACTATCTCGGAGAAGTAAGAAAAGTCTTATTCTCAGAGTAGATAGTTGTAAAAAGTTGATAATGATTTTAGGATGGCATGTATAGTGGGTGCGGCACGATGATCAAAATTGTCAAAGTGACGGCCCAACTGAAATGCGTAAGGTGATTCTATCTCGTTTGCTCGTTTACGAGAGTAGAAGTATCTTTACAAATTATGGTCAAGCGGGACGGTTTGCTCGTTTCTCTGCTTTAAGATATCCTAGCTAACGCAAGTGATAGAATGCTCGAGCTAGGATTTGTCGCCGTTTATATATCCTACAACGGAAGACCAGGTGGTCTGGATGGTGCGGAATGGTTAGGCGTCGCATTGTTGTTACTTGATAGCTAAGGTTATTCGCACTAGCAGGACTTTATTATTATCGCGGTATGAATACTACTCGATGTATTGGTTACAATATGCTATATATTGTGACGTGGTGAATTTCCACCCATCTTGTCCTCGGCGGGAACAGGTGTGTTCAGTCAAGGGTGGCCTAAGCGTTAACGCGTCCAGACAGGATCCATGGATTATGGTAGGTGGACCTAACACAGGGGCCAATATAGACCGATAGGTTCTATCTTAATTTATTTTGTTTCGTTTTACTCTGCCAAAAATATTGTACACGCTCGTTTGCTGAGTCGTCATCGAGGAAGAAGAGGCGTCAGTCAGTTGGAAGAGCTAGGCGCCACCACACGCGAGCCACGCACGGCTCTGTAGCTGTAGTTGAGTAGAAGGATCGGTCTGCAGGACCAATCGCCTACCAATAATTCCTGCGACAAAGGACTGCGTGTTTGAGGAACGTAACGCGTGAGGATCGCTCCTCACTCTTGCCCGGACGTTAGAGCAGTCGTCAAGTACTTTAAATTTGCGGCGACAAATTATCAAAGTTGTATTGGCCCGGGAGTAGATTTTTGAATCCGCGAAAAAAAAGGGAATTCTATCAAGTTGGGAAGCCATCTCCTGGTGGAGATTACGCGGAGAGGTTCCTGAGGATGGCCGAAGTACGAACTCTACGAGGACACGCGCTTTTGGGGAGGGCTGTCTTAACGATGCAGTAAATTCACACGATAATGTCTTAACGATGCAGTAAATTCTTACGACATGGTAAGCGAGCAAATTATTTTGTGAGCGACGTATTCTCGTAGCAACTTCTTGTGTTAGGTGCGGATTGGCCTAGGGTATGTAACACCTCTTTTGTTCTCGCGATTCATATAGACGCATTCGTTTCGGCATGAGAATTCGTTGGCCGGCAGAATCATTTTTTTTTTCGTTGTTTGTCTTGTTCGAATCATTTATTGAAAAGAAACTTTCGAGTCATGTGTTTTGGAAATTAATACGAATGCGATGAAGGTCCTTGAGGTCGGTGTCTGTCGCTTCGCCATCGTAGGTAGAATGCCTGGTGGAGGTCCTCGAGAAGACCTAAGAAGCATAGGAAAGAGTTATTCGCGTAGAAAATTTTTATCCTGCTTGTATCGCGTAGGCGAAATCCGTTCGTACGTTCGAGTCTGTAATTGATTGATTCATGGATGCGTTATAGTTCGATGATTCGACTTTGTTTTTGAATGTACGAAATTCACGTTGTTGACTTGATCGTGTAGACGATATTGTTACGTCGAGTCTGATTTTGATAAGAACGAAATTCATGTTAATGTAGTCGCGTAGGACGATTTTAGTATTTAAATTATGAAGAGAATTTAGTTATTGTTCTCAGTTTCGTAAGAAGGAAACTTTTGAAGATAATATACTTGATTGTAACGTGAACTTGCGAACAGAAATTATCAGATTGTGCATATGATTTTTTTCTTGTACTTCCACCGCGACCGGCGCTTCTCTCTGAGACAACCTTTGAATTGTTTTTAACGCAACTCTTTGGTGTGTAAGTTAACTTATTTTCGATAATCCTTATAACGCGAATTTTGAGCGTAGGATCGGTCAATTTTATATTGTTTGTAAAAGTCTTTATGATTTTCGCAAGTGTTCAAAATGGAATTGCTCTTTGGTTTTGTCAACTCAGTACTCGCGCTTTGCGCAACTCTTATTTTATATAAACGGAGCCTTACACTTGTTCACGAAAATTCGAAAATTGTGATTTGGTAGTATCGAACAATTTTTCTGTCCCCTATAAAAATTCCCGCCGCCTCCACGGCCTGGGCTTGTCGGTTGATTGTTTGTTCGAATAAAAATCATTAGATTTGGTTCACGAAGAACCTGACGCCCAACACTTGTGCAATTTATATAATTAGCTCCTGGGTTGCTGAACGCGTATTGTATGAACTTCGGTTGCCTCGCGTTCCCGTCGACGTGAGCGAAGTCTGGCATCACTATATATAGGTCTGCTGTCTACTTATCGTTATAGCATCAAATTGCCAGTAGAGTAGCCAGTAAGGGTGCTTTGTCCCGAATTAGTAAACCACGACTAACGAGGGTAGGTGGACCACTCTGAGATTTTTGATTGGCTCAGATTTCAGGTTAGGTACCTATTACAGTTTACTGTGAACGCTGAAAGGCTTTATCCCTTGGAATTTAAGTAGCTTCTAGGTAGCCATCTTTTTTTAGTAATTATAAATGCGAAGATATAGATATGGAGTTTGTAAATAAAAATTATAAATAGCTCTTAGTTTGTTCTTTCTAGAGCTTATTTAGGTCTTCTTCTTGTATAGTTGCTGTCTGAGCGATTAGGTTCCTCTTCCACTTCGGCAGTGGAATAAATCTGTACTCGGCAGCCGATCTCGCTACCTTATAAAGTTTCAATCTTTATGTCGTATCTGTTAATAACAGACGAGATGTTCTCGCAACGTGTTACGAGATCTTGTTTAATCTCATGAAGCATTACGCAGTAATCATGATGATAAGGTATATACACAGGTATGTACAGACATGTTAGTAAAGCAACGTAATCGTGTATGAAGATTAGTGTGAAAATTTTGGATGTCAAATTATTTAATAAGTCGCAGAAAATTGACACTATTAAGTAGCGATAGACCTTTTTTATTAAAAATTTTTTGTTGTTACTTTAAAGTAAAGGTAGATGGATTTTTCGTGATGTCAATTATTTACAGATATATTTGATGGTATTGTTTACACGAAAAATGGGAATTATTTGTTTGCGCCTCTTCAAATTTTTCATTTCCAAGGACGCGCATCTTTCGGGTTTGGCTCTCAGAGAGAGTAAATATCTGAAGGAAGTTTAAATTTCACGTGGGAGTTTCTCTCTTCGTTGTTGTTGCTGTTTGAAGAAGGAGAGAAAGAGTAGAGAAGAAAACAAAGAGAACGGAAACGATAAGATACCAGGGAAGCGTATCGGTGGGCTTCATTTTGTTTTTTTCACTCTATTCCTCCCCGTTCGGGCCGAATAAACGAGTTCGGTTCTGCCTGTTTTCTTTTCAAACACCTTTCGTCTTCAGGTCGGATATCACTTCTCTTTCCCCACCCTTATTGCCCTTAACGTCACGACATTTCCATAGTTATTTCCCGTCTCGAAGGTTTTGCATATCGAGCTTCTCAGAGTTGGCAAGCACCTTGCCGTGACGTTTTTCGACGAATTTGCAAATCTCACGGTGCCCTTTCTGATAAGTGTATGGAGGTGATAGCTTTCTCGTATAGCGTCATACATTACGATAAAAATCAAATTTTTGTAACCTCTTCGTACAGAGATTCTTTTTTTTGTAAATTTGACTGAAATTCGAATAATAAATTTGATAAAAAATTTTACTTTTATTTTAAAGTTACACGTTAAAAAGTTGACCAATGACTTTTATTTTCCTGTACTTAGATATTTTCTTTATATATTTGAATATATAGGTATATTTGTTTTTTACATTTATTCTTTTGTCTACGCTTGGCGGTACACCAAACAATGGTTCACACTTTTCGAATCCCTGCAAATGTTATATATTTATATCGAGAAGAATTACATAGACTTCTTCGTATCTGTCTGTATCAGTGAAATGTCTACAGGCTATAAGCTTGAAGAACTTTCATCCAATTTTATCCAAGTACTCTTCGAAGTTTGAGATCAGCGCGATCTCGTTTGTCTGAAAGTACTCAGTTTCGAGATACTCGTATCTGGTCCAGCATTCTTACGATGCGTGATGATAGTCTGTCGTTATTCCAGAAGGCACGAACCCGCGCGACTTCGCATAAATGCAAGAACTCAAGTTTCGAGGATCTTGCTATTCCTTTGCACGCGACTTATGTTCCTTGAGATGCCATCCAATTTTCGCAACGAGGAGACTGGAAGCTCAATGACGCTTTACCGACAGTGCTTTGATTATCCGTACCAGCTTATATATACATATGTTCATAATTTTTTATAGAACTTTTCATTACAAAACATCCGTCTAAATTATTAAAATTAATAAATGACGTAGCGATCGATATTATAATTAAAAAACTGCCATATGTGGCATATGGCACTAATAATAATCCGACACCGGCACTAATTACGCCAATTCTCATTAGGCGATATTACAAAATTTTTTGAAGACTATCGCAAATGATGTTAAAAGTACCTAGCATTACTTGAGTACTCGTAAAGATTTTTACGTCCCTTCACGGTTCGTAAGGAACGTGGAACAACGTGGAACAACGTGGAACGGCATAAACCTGCTAGTGTCTGTTATAAAGGAACCTAAAGAACGAACAGTTGAGAACACGTGTACCATTAGGTCTGAACTACTATACGTATCAGTAACGAGTGAAGGTATCCATTAATCATACAAGAAGATACTTTTACTCATAAATTTCTATCGAGCTCTCGTTGACTTGTATAATGAAATGGAGTATCGACGTCGCGACGCGCCATACCGGAGTCTGCCTATAAGCGACGATGAAGAAGCTCAGGGAAGAAATCGTTAGCGCCTATTGTGTTGGCGAGGGTAACGAGCTTTTCGGTTCGGCCCGGTCGAGAAAAACACACTGGGCTTAAGGCGAATCCCCAAGTGGCGATGCTTTTTCGTAGGGACTCAACACGACGCCCAAAACCATGACTGATCGATTGTTCGCGGTGACTAGGTAGGATCTCGTGGCTTGTTTACCCGGAATGATCCACGTGCGCAAAATGAGAGGTTATTTGTCTTAGAAATTAGGTGCTCTCAAATTGGAACCACTGAAGTCCCAACGCTGGCAAACATTGACCTTTAATATTAGTACGTCGTCATTGAAATCGCGAGCGGATGAGCAACGAGCGTCGAGACGTCATTTATTCTTCGTTCGAATGATTTGACGTTGTTCGTGCATAATGTTAATTTTTCTACCCTAATTTTTTTTGTAACTATAGGCTTTGTTTTTTTTTTTACTTCTGCTTCACGACTCTTCAAATCTTCCCTTCTGTCAAGTGGCCGTCTGTCGTTTGAACCACCGATAAATTCATGCTCGGCACCCTACGCTAACCAACCCCTCGTGTTCAAACTACCCCAGCCGCGGTAAATAACTCGGAAACTCGTGGATCATTTCGCGTTCCTTCGATTACAGGGACCTTTCTGCGCCCTTGGATGTTTCCGCTTTGCGTCGAGAGAGCAATTCGAGATTCAATCGCACGCGAGGAACGTTCAAACGATCAGCACGCCCTTTAACCCCTCACGAGTTGTGGATTCTGTTTTTTTTTTACCCGGGAAAGAGTATTCGGTCTGTAGACAAACGAGATTTTCACGGAGATTCTTTTGGCACCCTTTATACCTATAAATCACTTATCTTTCCTCAAATACTGTCTTTTGCATAAACTTGAATTTGACTACTATTTGTAATTAGTCTAATGGATGTTGCGTTGTAGATTTTGTTACTACTATATGCGTCTATTACGGAATCAATACACCGGGATACATAGATAGTTGATTAGATTAGAATTCAGCAGCCAGTAAGGGTTCCCTTACCAAAATCTACTATTAGTAATGACGTTTTGCTAAAATGGTAATGAATGGTAACCAGTGGATTCCCATTCATTTACCATTAGCTATCTTTGATTCTATTTAGCAAAACGCCGTTGCAAATGGTAAATTTTTATAAGGGTTGTTTCGTCTCACCGCGAACTAGGTTGTGTCCTGCTTTGTCTTCGCTCTCTCTCTCTCTCTCTCTCTCTGTTCTTATTCTCTAATACGTATATAAGAGCCAGGCTTTTGTTTGACACGAACACGATCATATATATAGTACTCAAATTATTATTTTATTTCATCGAACCTTAAACAAGATTGAAATAAAATTGTAGTATTTTTTACGTTCAAATAATATTTACCATGTAAATAATTCACGCGTGCACATTCAGCATGCACTGTAGCGCTACACGCGCGTGTTTACAAATTCAGCAAGGATCGGTTGGTCCTGAACGGTGAAGCCATATGTGGGGTGAAAACGGGCGAAGAGTATTGAAATTGAAAAACTAAATATTTAATAATACCACGGACAAACAGAATCGGAAGCATGTTATGCAAAGTGTTATAAAAATTTGCCAAAATGTCGGCTATGTTATAAAAATTTGCCTGCTAGCGTCTTTTTCTGTAGAACGAATCAATAACCTTAGTACGTTCTCGGAGTTACTTTACGATAATTAGTAGTAATTGGGTTGAGAAAGTCGAGCTAGAAAGTTCGTTGGGCACGATTGTCGCGCTGCCCGTAAGAAAGGGAAACGAATCAAACGGTATAGGTAGGTAATTAACGGGACTGTATTTTAAGCTTCCTCGCGCTTTCAATTAATTCCTTCTCTCTCGTTAGGTCTCTCTTTCTCTCTCTCTGTCTCTCTCTCTCTCGCTCTTTGCCTGAGTCGTGCGCATACGCCTTTTTCGTTCTTTCTCTCTCTCTCTCTCTCGTTCAGTTGCTCACTGGTTAGTACGTTTTCGTCGTGGAGTGGATGGACGGAAGGAGCGCAGCCGCTAGCTATATTAACAATTAACGTAATGACGTGGAAATAATTGTTAGCCACTAGACTCCAGGCAAGCTTACGGCAATTATTAAAATTCATCCAGTGGTACCACTGATTCCGCTATACCTACAGCTTCACGTTTCTACCTGATATTACGTATACGTTTATGCAGTCCACCTTATAAGGTCAATTACGATTATTACTAGTTTGGATACTGTCGACTTAATTTCATTTACGTTATACGCCTTTTTTTTGACAGATATAACTAATTTTATGTAATGTATGCGGATATACATTAATTAAGGATAGGATGCAGCTGAGTTATAAGTTTACCTCTGGGTTAGGTTAATCGTTAAATGTTCAAGCCGATAGTTAAATAATTACACTCTCGACGAGCCCTAGGGAAATTTCTAGTAAAATTGTAGTTGGTTGCTAGTAAACTTCGCTAATAGTACCTAATCGCACTATGGAACTTACTTACTTACTTGGTTAAACTAAATGATGCGTAAGTGCAATTTTCCGGCTTAGTTACTTTTAATCCACGTCGAATTTATTTTTAGAACTTTATGAATTTCAGTGAGCATTTCTTAGATTTTTTTTTTGAGTTCGTTATTCAATAATTTTCATTAATTGACAATAGAAGAAAAATGTATGAAGCAGCAGGTTCTACGAAATTATGGGTATACTTGAAAGCGTGAATTTGAAAGGAAAATCGAAACGGAAATTGGGAAAGTTCTTCAACCGAAACTTCTGCTCGACTTTCTGACCTAATGGCAGTTGCTAAACTCCAGAAAAACACTAGTCAATTGAAAGGGTGTTCTCCAGGATGCTGCAATTGCGTATTGTATTTAATGAATGTGGTATAGTTAAATTATGATGCCTTGGGCGTAACGGGAAGCTGCCAGTACTCCTTGAGGGAATGCGATAATTGCATCTTTGCTGCAATAAGAGAGAAAGAAGACTCTAGAGTCAACAAATACTTGAGCAAAGTTAGTTCATTTTCTTGCCAGATATGTAGTTCTAAAATTGTTTGATAAAATAATCACCTAACGATGATTGTCGAAAATCATAATATCTGCGTCTATAAATGATGAATATTAAAAAAAGAACGTATATAAAAATAAAAAAGATACTTTAAACATATATTCATCAATCCGGTACGTTTATCTCGTTTTAGGAAATTTGTAAATTCAGTTCGGACGTGTTCGGGACTCGTAACTAATTCGAACAAGGACCGGTTGTACCTACGAACGCGGGAATAACCCTTCGGTGGATTCCGGAGGATTTCGTGTATCTTCGGGATTTCTCATATATGCAGGTTCAGGTCCTACCAGTTACTGTATTAACTGTTACATAATAATTAATGGGCTACAAGGTCCGGGTAACTTTACCACCGGGTTTTCCTTAAGGAGGATTGACGCAATAAGGGCTGTTTGATATATGCAAAGGGTGGCGTCACAATTCCGACGTCACTTCCGGGAAAATTTCATTGCCTCATAAATAGACAGTAATGTTGCAAAAGCGGGTGTGGCGTAGAGACGCGAAAATACAATTCCCAACGTAAATCGTTAATTGCCTGCTGCTGCGAGAGATTGCAGAAAATTTGGGGTAGGAATCTCCGCAAAAACATTTTCCACCCTGTTGTATCATCCAACGGGTGGGACGACGCGGCCGAGTACAATGCTGTTTATGTGCCGTCGTTTCCTTTTCCCACCCTTCAGAACCTTCGCAACCCTCACGATCTCCCTGCTGAGGGTAAAACATATTTTAAGAAACTACAAATTGTCTTTCCCCTCGAGAATTTCACCCTCGATACCAAGCGATATATACCCTCTATGTATATATGTATATATATATCTATCTATCTATATGTATATCCATCTACCTATGTATCTTCATATATACCTGCCTATACCTATTGCTAATAGATATAAAGGATAATACCAAGATATATTGGCTACCCCTAAACACGTACCCAGTGAACAACCCTTATCACGTTCTTCTTCGTCACATTAATCTCTAACCTGACTTGTGGCTTCCAGTTCGAAATACCATGCATTTACTTTATTTTGCTTTATTATTATATGCTCTGTTTCGGATCTTGTTGTTGTCGTTGTTTTCCACCGAGATACAGGAATACCCTCATTCATTCGTGTATCTTTTTTTATTTTTTATTTTTTTAGTTTTGCTCTTACTCCTATATGCGGGTTGAACTATTTTTCTTCTTTTCCTGTCATGCAACCCGCTGCGTCGGGCTGCATAACGGCTCGCGAACTCCTGCGAATATATCGAGATTTACTTGGTGCACTTGGCGTAACATTTATTACGTAAGCCCTGGGATAGCTGAGAGGATTTCTGAGCGTCGGCGTTAAGTTATTGCAGCCGTTTAATAAATGCGCAGTGGAGGAAGGCGTTATGCAGATCATTGATTCAGATATTATCGGAAAATTTATTGTACTGAATATATATATATATATAAAGATGTATCTATTTTGCGCACCATATAGGAAAAGCGTACGGGATTTTATTGTTGACTTTGTGAATGATCGATGGCGTAATTTCTATCAGTTGAAACTTTTGCCTATGGATAAGAAATAATGGAGTACGTAAGACCTCTGTTCACATGGCTGCGATTGCTTGGTTATGATATATGTGTATATATACCATATATACTATATAATATCCCTATTTCATTAATTACACAGTTCTGGAATTTTACGAATCAATTATTATCGAATTGTGTCATTACTGAACTAATTATCACAAATGTCAATAGTGATTCAGCATGCTTGGTAATGATTTAATTTCTAATTAAAAGATTTTGAATATTTTGTCAAATAGCATGAAACAGTATAATCGCTTGTGATGTAATTATATTTTTTTAAACGTTGTCATTGATCTGGAAATATTAATTGGAAAAAGTGTCTCTCTATGGATGTTAAGCTATAATTATTCTCTATCGCTTTGACAGTATTTTGTATCGTAGGGAATCACATGGTTCATATATACACGTTAGCTATTCATCTCGTTCGATCAATCCGAATGGTTTATTTGATCCATTCACCAAATACCAAACGTGCTCTGGCAAATAGCCCATTGCGGATACGTACAAACCTAGAATTGTGCAAATAACGTTGGAGGCATTCGTCGCGGCTTCCACTTGTGTCCAATGACAGCTCGTTTCAACCCTTTTAATTATCATTTGTCATCCCTGATAACGTACGTTATCACGAGTCAAATGTCTGTCACTTGATCAGCGCACAATTTCCTCACCCTGTATACAAACACGTGCGGAAGTTCATTCGCACAGCGCGGCGAGCGATATTATCGGTTAGTGCAGGGTCGGAGTTTATTTTGGCGCGATTACAGATCGATCGGCTGTTCGAAGCGGCTTGTGAAGCGTAAAATAAAATTTTTAAAAACAAAAATTGCAAAAAAATCATGCCCGTTGCTTTCAGCGTATCGCGAAACAGGCGAGCAGATTCGCGATAGGAATATTCAAGCGGGGTTGCGATATATTTTTTTTATTGTGTATATTTTTTGGATTCTGCACCGTCGACGTATTTTCGCATAGTAAAAAAAAAATTCGCCATCCAAAGGACCACTAACGAATAATCAAAATGGTTGTCACACGGAAATGCCGTCGCTCTCTGAGCGGCTGGAATTTTTTTTAACTCCATTGTTCGCGATTTTTCATGTGTGCGTATAGGTATTTATGATGTCGTGGTTCATCGGCATTATGAATGGGACCTGAATTATAGTAGAGTCCTGTACAATTTTTCTGATAGTACATTGCGATTCTTATGAAATTGTGGCTACCTGTTTCATACTCATACATTCCTGCTGCTGCATTTGCGTATTTTTATGCTGCGAGCTACAAAAGCACGAAAACAAAGAATATACGTAAGTGGGTGGAATTCATATACTAGTACTACTAGGGATATTATAGGGAATTTTCATGCTAGTTCTATTCGAGTTACTATTTCCTATGCTCATTCCTTGCTATTTAGACATATGCCCATAGCAATAGTGTGATTACAACTTTGATAATTACTTGTACTGCTGATCGCTTTTTATTTTAAAGTCATTATTTGTGATAATCCCCTTCCATTTTGTTATTTTTTCAGTTTCTGTTTCTCTGTTCAAATTTTCGCGCCTGATGGTTCACTGAAGAAAAGGTGTCTGAGACGGCAAACATTTTGCCATATTATTCCCTATACCTTTTCAGATACCTTTCGCCTATTAGTATGGATAGGTACCTAAAGTTGGGCTGCGAAATCAGTGTCTTTTTGAGAGGCCATTTTCTTACGGGTAGCAACGTAAAAGAGTCCCCTGAATGCGACACTGATATCACGATCCGACTGTAAATACTACATAGCTATATTAGCAGCTATATGGTATAGGTGGCAGCTAGCTGGAAACAATTTATCGCAATTTGTTAGATTTTTTTTGAATTGACAAATAGTGCGCGATAGAATTAGCATAGAAACAAGTGCGATTTTTAATCCGATCCTTCGAGATTTCCGAGACGTTCGTTTTCATTTTATTTATACTTATCCATCTACTTCGTTATCTGTCTCATTCCGTTCCTTGCATTTCTTTTCCTTGACTCTTTTTTTTTCCTTTTATTTTATTGAATTCGACTGTGTAACTAAAATAACGCGAAGTGTATCATATTGGTAGATTTCTTTTATATTCGCTGGTTCGTATCTAAAAATTGCGTTATCTTTACGTGTCTGCAGTTTTACTGTCGGTTTAACGTGAAATTTAGGGGATTTATTCGTGTTCTAAGTCATAAACTAATTACCCCTTCTAAAACTTACTAAGGCCATTTTATAATCATAGATTAGTACATAAGTAATAATTTGAGATTATATAACACAATCGTAAATGTCTTCGTGCATTAATTCCTGAATAAAATTTTGTAGTCTGTCAGTAGTATGGGATACGTCTAAAATATTGTAATAATATAATTTGTTAACAAGTAGTATAAGTTTACAGGGGCCATTTTTCTATGAATTTCGGTGTAAAGAAGTCCCCTAGACTTACCATTGTACTCGTGAAGTGACTAAAAGTCCGACTGGTCTAGTTCTAGTCGCTTTACTAGAACTTCCCATATTTTCTCCAGTGGATCTATTATCAGAAGTCTAGATCAGTGAGACTTATTCTGTACATGATGGTTGTCTTTAGTCTTCGGAAAACTTACGACAACATCACATAGTGACGTTAGACTAGTGAGACTTACTTTAGACATTATCTATTTATACAGGGTTGTTCAGGTATATTGCACCAACTGAAGTTAGCTTGTCCATTTGATTTCTGTAGCAGAACCAACTTCGGTTGGTACGGTATTTATTAATAACCTGCAAATCATTACCATGATATAAATTGTGGACGTCTTTGAAGATTGTCTTTGAAGATTGAAAAACAGAAAAAGACGATTATTTGAATCAGTAATTATTTCGTGGAATAAGAAAATTAAATGCGAGAAAAATGGGGAATATACTGTTGTGTACTAATTATCGACAGGTGTTCAGCAAAGAAACAGTTTCGCGTATAAATACCAGCCTACTAATTGCTGGATAATATTAGACGTGACTGTATATAAATCATATTAAAATACGTAAAGCCGTAGCTTAATATTTCACGGAACTGCTCAAAGAGTTTAATAATCATTGAATCATTAGAAATGTCGTGGGAATATTGTGTTACGAAATTCAGAGAACGTTGGATAATGAATAATTAATTTAAACGATTTTAACTACAACTTATTAATGCACAAATCATTTAACCTCTTAGTTACATGATCGCGACATTAATTAGATACGTTATATTCCATCAGCAGGGGGATCCCCTGCAAATTTCAAGAATACGAATACAAAAGATTCCTAATCTTTAATTATTTAACGAGAATGAGTTTCAAAGAATAATCGTCTAATAACTAATAATCATAACGAATCAAGCATTCCATTCATTCAGGTTTAATGCAACGTATCAAACAGCCCCCCCCCCCCTTCCCCCTCTCCAACCCTAAATCTCAAACAATAAATGCCATCCTGGAAAATCCCGGAAATTGTAAGCCAATCGATCTGCTTCTATCAAAGTATACGCGATAATGGTTGAGAAACGATATAATCCGGGGCATTGTATTATCCTGACAGAGTTCTCTAGACAGATTCTAATACATTACATAAGGTGTGTAGCGTCGGAAGGTGTACGGCTAAGATACCGGATTAACGTTCAAGGAAGCTGTATATAACTATATACTCTGTTAAATATAGAATATGTATCTATATCGAGCGTAAGCATTAGTGCGTTAGACTATAACTGTATACAGTGTACCTATAAGGTATACCTACAAAGGGAAAATTTGGAAGGTTAAGATATCCCTAGGGAACAAGGTATGATTCACCCTTAATTATTAATCGAATTAACTCCTTTAGGGAAGTATAGAACCACAACTATTTCCATTCCGGAAGTCCTTCTCACTGTCCCTAAATTCTTCACGTGAATCCCAGTGTCTAATAGGTACCTCATAATAATTAAAATCTTATACGTACAGGCGACACCATAAATAAGGTCTGCTTCTAGAGCTGAGCATGCATTATTTGAAGCGACCTAAAATTAAGCTAGCTTATCTGCTGCAAGGAAAGAGACGCGAGTCTCTTTCAATCCTTTCCTTTTTTTTTCTTACATCCCCTCGTAGCGCGGCAGGGATTTTTTTTTAAAAACCACCACACCCTTCCGGGTTTTACGGTCTATGTACTCTAAAGCTTTTTGTTTTCACTTTGAGCTTCTCGCAAGGAATGGCAGATTTCCAGAGAGATTGGATTGTTGCGTCAGGCCAAGCTACCTACCTATGTATATCTAAACCACTCTGAAGCCGCAGCTTACTGGCTCTGATATAAATGGCTACCCAAGCCACGTGGTCTGTAGGTGCTAGATGGAATAGCTTATACAAGGTGTACGCGAGATACACGTAAAGGGATAGTACGTCAATGAGTCTGTATATAAGGGAACAAGATAGAAGCAGGTTCTTTGATCTGACCACTTGCGGCGGAGTTATACTCCCTTTATCTTTCTATTCGTACACGGAATTCCTCGGTGGATAACAGCGAACGTCTGCGTTCACGGCGTTCGCGATGGTGAGACGGAGGGCGCTGAAGCGTGCGGGTTCTGCTGGAGTAGAAATAGGGGTTGATGCTAGAGCTGAAGCTTAGGTATGGTATATGCATATATTCACTTGCAACAGTAACAGACTGGGGTAATTGCGCTGGTTACTTGACTATGTAAAGGTAATAGTTCCTTAATATTACGTCGGGAGAATTATTGCCCGGGGACAATTAGCTTGGAATTGCTAAAGGCGATTCGTATGGTGTTCTCTAGTGCAAGATGTCTTGCCGGGAAATATTTAGTCCATATCGTATGTTATAATTGTTCGAGTATTATAATAATGCCGTATATTTTTGTATATGGGTATATAGATGTAATATCTTGAGGAATTTATTATGTTTCTTCTGAGGTAGTTTTACTCTTTGTGGAATGACGAAGGAAATTCCGTGACGTTATCCTATGGATATAGTGTTCTTGTATTTTCTACCAACTTCTCTTTTTTCTCACTTGGTATTATTTCTTGGCTTCTCCAGATACTCTTTTCTCTTGTTCTTAGCTTTCCTCTCGTTTCTCTTTGTGTGCTTTTATCTTCGCTTACTATATACTGCCTTTTCTTGCGGTGTCTCTTCCGTTAGAGAACTCTCCGATTCTCTTGAGAAAACTTTCCTGATACTAAGAGTTAATGTACGTTCCCGCAACGTCGTGTGCAAGTGCTCTCTTTATCTCGTTAAATATAGCGATAAATAATTTAAATAAAGCAGTTGTCTCCATCAAGTCATTAAACTTGACTATTTTACTCATTTCGCGGTTCGCTGGACCAGCTTATCTATTTCTCAAGTTGTTCCATGCAAACTGCTGAGAACGAGATGCGACTTTCAAAGTCAATTCTGATCCTTCATCCGGGATCCATGTTGCTTCCTGGTAACCCGGTTTCACATTTTGCCCTGTCAACGTTATTTATTTATCAAACGTTAAGCTGCGATCGTCAGCCTCTTTCCATTCTTGTCCCGTCTCAGACTCTTCTTAAACTTTAATTAATCTCAGTCCTACTTTCCTTTTCTCTTTCTCTTTCTCTTTCTATCTCTTTTTTCCACAAGACAGAACGTCAAGCTTCCCCCTAAAGAATCGACCAGCAGACTTTCGCGTCGATTAACATTGCGAACTGATCAAGGACTGATTTACAATGACTTACAACGAGGTTAATTAAAGTCTGCTTTCCACCAGAAAGGGTTTGATAGACTTTTTAAGACAATACCACGTGACATTAACATTCTAAATTCCGGATGATTGTAATTGGTAATTGATTCAGATAATTCTATATTAATCACTCCCAATTATCGTTATATTTATCTTTAATTTCCGATCGACCAGTCGTTCGTTACATTAGCTGTAGGTTTTATTTTATAATTTCTGTAAATGTATATTCATTGTACGATTTATGAATAGTCGCTCATCGAAAACGGAGTGAGGAACCTGTTATAATCGTATTAAATATTTGTTATCTATTCGCTGCGTCGCTCCAACACTCAAGAACAGGTAAACGCTCGTCGGATTGGTCAACAGGTTAAAATAACCGATAATTGATATCTATTAGTCAATAGACAGAGACAGTATAAAGAGACAAACTTTTCTATAAATTCAGCGAAACCGTATTCGCCAGCGTTCAATCACGTATTCATGAATTTTATCTATTTACCCAAGTGCCTGTTCCACCGATAAGCCATATTTACTCTCAACTCTTGTCAATAGGCTGCAACGTTGGTATAACACTGGTGATTCAATTGTCCCGCCAAAACACTATCCTAGTCAAATAATATTCTTGTAGATTTTTCATCGGAAAAGCAGCCTATTGTCCTAGCTATAGTTAGCTATAGCGTGCTGAACCCAGGACACTCGATCATTCGACCTAGGAACTTGAGACGTTCGAAAAACAAAGAAAATAAAAGTCCCTATTGCAATGCTAGGAGGAAAGTGGATTGGTAGCGTGTCTGCATGTTTTGTCTAGCTAGATATATACAAAATACATATATAACAAACTACTGACGTCACGTCCATGCACACGTAACTTCGTTACACCATTCCTCTTTTGGAGTGACGCTACATTCTGGAACAGGAAGAACGTTCCGGGCAGTTCCGCTCTTATCTTTAAAGTGAATGAATGTCTTCGCAATGCTAACGACAAAACGCTGCGGAACACGCAATATGCTCTGCAAATTTAACCCAGACTATGTCGCTGACTGTACTTAGTGTACTATACCATATACCGGCAAAAATATCTCCGATGTAAGAAAAGGGCGCCAAGTGCGTATAGCGGTTTCAGGTACTTCACTTATAAAAAGTTTTGAAATCAGTATTTGGTGCAAAGTTTGATTCCATGAAAAATGTACCTCCTTGTACCATAACTATATTAAATGGTTATTTGTTGGTGTAAATATACGTCATTGAATTCTGATGTATGTTAACGTATTAATGACTTATTGTACAATTATTGTTATCGGTGAACAATTTCTTATCGAGTACTATTTAGCGGGGCCGTGCCTTAAGACACTTAATGAACAACGGCATTAAATGGAAGATTAAGATGGATAAACGTACATCGCATTGCATTGTATATCGAATTCGCAAGAGTAGGACACGTTTATGACATAGTCAAAATATTTTATACAGTATGTTGAATTTATTTAATGATGCCCCATTTTTGAGAAAAACAATTTATAGACACGCACTTATAGAATATGCCGGAATGTCTTATTCTATTTGCGAGTCCTTTGATGGCAATCAACACAGCTCATGTATTTTTAACATCAACTATGTATCAGGATTATCGTTTACGTAATTATAATTTAGTAACATAATATAATTGCATGTTCATCCTTATAATATCTTTTTAAATTTGTTACTTAAATTTAAATTTAAATAACTTTGGTACTAGTGTGAAAGCAAATTTGGACAATTTTCGGCACGGCCCCGCCAAGTAGTACTCGATAAGAAATTGTTCACCGATAACAATAATTGTACAATAATTCATTAATACGTTAAATCTTATGTATTGCATCAGAATTCAATGACGTATATTTACACCAACAAATAACCATTTAATATAGTTATGGTACAAGGTGGTACATTTTTCATGGAATCAAACTTGGCACCAAATGATGATTTCAAAACTTTTCATAAGCGAAGTACCTGAAACCGCTATATGCACTTGGCGCCCCTTTTTTTTACATCGGAGATGTTTTTGCCGGTATTTCACTCCTTTTTGCGAAGGAAAGCTCAGAAAGCTTTCTTTTGGAGCCAGCCAATGGTGAAAGCAGCTCTAAAAGACAGTCTATTGAGCAGCCAAAGTTACAACCATGCAATAATTCTATAAATATGTAGCACGCTAAAATAGTAGCATAGTTGTACCAATGATCATTTTGAAAACTTTCTTAGAGACAGCTAATAGTATGTCGGAAAGGATTCTCAACGACCAATGGTACAACCATGCTATAATTTTAGTGTGCTGTAAATTATAGCAAGGTTCATGGATGGGGTCCCTGGGCCCTAGTTCTCGAGTTCGTGTGAAATATTTTGGCGTACAAAGGACTGTGATTGGTTGAAATTGAAGATTAGTATGCGGAAGTTGGGTCGTATGAACTCTAGAGGCGGGTCCGTGGGCCACTAATCTCATGTCGTGCTATAAAATTATAGCACATTGCAGTTATAAAATTGTTTTTCCAACGGTTCGTTGGCCTAATTTACACCGTATACTTTCATACGCATATTGAAACACTATATTCATACCAAATAGTTGGAAAAATACGATACAGACAGGTATTTAATACGAATATAAAGCTTTACTACGCATATACACTGCTTGGTTTAAATTAGGCCAATGGCATAATCGTACTACAATTTTAGTCCACTACAAATGTGTAGAGCCTATTCAATTGAAGAGTTGAGTTCAGTTGGCAAGGAACACCTCGACACCCTGGACTTCCACCTCCGACACCTAGACACAAGAAACTATGGACAGTAACATCGAGACACCCCGGACTTCTACGTCTGATTGGGAAACTACGTCGGGCATTCAGGGCACGATGTACAGGCGCACACATGCGATACACACACATATATACACATATGCACACAACATACACTGTCGGGTCTTCTGGTGGTAGAGCCTAAGCCTATTCTATACTGTTGCGAAGGCAGCCTTATGCTGGCTGAAAATTCGGTGTGAACGGTAGCTTGACGGACAAAATGCGTTTGATTGCGTTGTGTACGTGAGCGGTGCGAAATGAAACTGAGCAGTCGAAATCTTCTTTTCCATATATCTCATGAATTAGTGGACCTATTCACTTGATCCTTGGCTTAAATTAAAGAGTTTCATTCCTAGAGTAGAAATAGTGATTTGAATTTTGTTAAACTTGCACTCCTTTTGAGAAAACAGTTTTTCTTCTTTGAAATCGTCGCTCCAGCGAATGCACTGCTGTATATTCACTCTGGCGTAGTCTCACCGCCGTTACGCTATACGTACTTGGCGCGAGACTTTACCGAGTCTCTTGATACTATACTATATACCGTTATAGCATACTCGGATGCGTAAACTCCACATGGCTGGATGTCGACATTTAAAGAGCAAACCAGGATAAAGACTGTCTCTCATGGAGTAGGAATAAAAAGTGATTAACTTTTTGTTGTTTTGCTTGCCAAAATGAGAGAGCTAATAAATTTTTTGTTTGACACGAAACTCCTTTGTGGGCTGGTTTAATATGCGTTGCCACTGCTAAATTTTATTCAAGAATTTATACTTGATGGAGATGCGATACGTGTTAATAAATTAATTATTTATTATTAATTCCTCGTCATAGTTTTCAGACTATAGAAGAGCATCGTGATAGTTTTCGGAGTCTAGGAGTTCGTCGTCATAGTTTTAGAGTCTAGGTGTTTGTCGTGATAGTTTTCGGAGTTTGGAAGTTCGTTGTCATAGTTTTCGGAGCCCAGGGGTTCAATGTATAACTTAAATCAGTACTATGTCTTTGGTATATACTAGGTATATCTATACTATATCATTGGTATGCGCTGACTATAGAAGAAGTATAGCATTTAACAGCAAAATACTGAGTATGAGATACAAAATATGTTTTCTGAGTCTAGGCGTTCATTATTGGTAATGCTTGCATTGAATTTTGTAGTATATCAACCGTGTGGTATAGGCCTGTTAGCTCAGTTGGTTAGAGCGTCGTGCTATAGATTGTGCCGAAGGTCGAGGGTTCAATCCCCTCACGGGCCAAATAATTTTTTTTGCATCGAAACAAATATTTCACTTACAATCGTAAGAATTTATTATACATTAAAGTGCAGAGATGATTTAACTTATAATAAACGTTTGCAAACACAATGCTCTCTACGTCTGTAAACAATTTCAATGTTAAAATCAAGAGGCTCGGTAGACTCTAGCGCCATAATATACTACTAAACGTAAGGATACTGCAGTTTCTCTTTACTAAACTTTCAGACTAGCAATATATTACATAAGCAATATTATTATTCCTATCTACAAATATTGCTATACTCAGTGTATACCAAAGATATAATATAGATCTAAGCTATACCTTTCTTTGCTATACTCAGCGCATACCAAAGATATATCACATATTTAAGCTACACATCGAACCCCTGGGCTCCGAAAACCATGACGTGGATCTGCTAGATTCTGGAAACTATGATAAGGAATTCCTAGACTCAGTATTTTGCTATTCTTAAATGCTATACTTTTGCTATACCTGTGCTAGATTTTGTTCATGTGTTTGGGAAGCTATGCCCGTAGTATGCGATAGTCTCATAGAATTTTGGTGGCGGTATTAATTAGTATTATTGCCAATTGCGTGTATAGTTCTCTTTCCGAAGTTGATTAGTATCCTAATGAGCTTTTCATTCATGAGGTTTTCATTCATCTGGATATAACGTTAACAATTATTGAACAACTTTCGGCACGGCAATACAACTACGTATGTATCGCAGCTCGAATATCAGCGCTGTTTTCATGCAACTGTATCTCGTTACGTTTGACAATATGGACTGAAGTGGAATAATCCAATGGCTCGAACGTTACAGTGCTTTCAATTAATTCGTGATACTTTTTTTTTGTATTCGTTGTTAAAACAGAAGCTTTTCACGAAATTCTACGTATAATATCGAACAATTTCGACAATGGTGGGAATTACAACTCTGTAAATAAATTCCAGCCTGGGGGGGGGGGGGGGGGGTATCGCTGAAACTAAAAACCGATAACAGATGAAAAAAATATAACTTTTGAAAAACTGCGAAGAAAACTTAATTTACCGGAGTCGCAAAATACGTATAAATTTATTTGCACAAACTTTGTGTCTTTCTGACAGATCAATGTCGCTCTGTATTAAATGTTTTCGTGAGATTCTAACGGAAGATTCAATGGAAACTCTTAAAAACTTATTAGCATGCGGTGATTGGCCTCGATTTCTCCAGTGTCCGTTGAGAAAAAAGAGCCGCGGCGGCCATCTTTGTTTTTCATTATCTCTTTCTCTTTCTCTTTCTTTCTTGTACCCTCTCTGGCATTTTCAATCCGTGTTATTTAGTAGCATACTCAGAAGTCAGCACAGTCTCGCGCAAGAACTTTGAGGTTATTACGAGGTCGTTTCAAGGGTTGTGGGTTTTGTTGCTCCCTTATAATTGGCTGCCGTGATTGGTTACACAAGACGAGCGTTCAGCTGAACTTCCTTCGCGTCTTATAGGCGTCAGTACGCAGGATTATAAAATCATAGAGCCATAAGGTACGTCTCCTTCACTTTTCTCAACAAGAATCCAGTAACAGTTTACCTTTTAAGATTCTCGTGGGTCCATTTTTTTTTTCGAAGAGGATCTTACACAGTGTAATTGAGAGCCTCTCGTTTTACGTGCGAGAGTGAAATTTGTGATGAGATTCTCGAGAAACTCTGTAAGAAAAAAAGAAAAAAAGAAAATGATCCTCGCTCTCAAGTTTTACGATAAGACCTCGTCGTTCTCGTCATGGTTGGGCGCCATTAAACGGTATAATCTGGTTTGGCGAATCGACGCTTCGCGAGAGGCTCGAAATTTTATCACCGACGCCCTCAAGTCGTGCGTCAGCGAGAACCCCTTATCTGTCCTAGGAGTATATCTTTCGTCTTCGACTATCGGATAATTAAGAGATGAAAATTCATCGTGAATTAAGCGACGGAACCGTCGACTAGAGTAATATTCCCATAGTGGTGCGCTCTCGCGGATATTATCTGAACTCGACGAGTCTCGAGACTTATGGCGACCCTTTTTTTAATTATCGCAAAAGCGAAGTCATAAAGGCAAGAGCCATTTTGAATTTCTTCTTTTCAAAGTTACCTCGTTTAGTGTATACCGTGACTTCGTTCTACTGGAGCATTTATCCTTTTCTTTTTTAAAACGGTGTAAAGGGAGAGAATATAGGCTGCTGTTTTTTTTAACAAAATTAAAAAAATTTTCAAACTACATTTTTTTTATTATAGGAAATAACAAAAATTCATTCGTCGGTGATTATGTTCGTCAAACGGATCCAATTGTGCCTTAACGTTGGTTCGTTATCCGCTCGAGAGGCGTTTCTTTACATCTCTATTTTTTTCTTATTTCCTTTTGAGAAGGGTGACGCTGATTAGCAAAAATGAATGAAACATTAGAAGAGTCGAAGGTGCCCGATAATGGCCTCGTCGTTAATTCACGTTTCACAAGCAGCAGCAAGCCTGTTTTCCACGCTTAACGATCATCATTTGCATTCGTAACTTTGAAGTGAAATCATATCGTATTCCAACTTTGATCGCTCATTACTTGCCGACTAGTTGGAAGACTGAAGAGTGTCTCGCTGAGATGGAAGGTGATCAGTCAGAAAGGAAGAGTGGAAAAATGTGAATAAAACAAGAATACCCTGAAACTCCTCTGAACCCACTGTATTATCAACACCCTAATAGACGACTGACACTTCTGTGCCTTCCCTTTTATAAAAGCGGAAGTAGACAATTATTATTTATATTTAACGAAAGTACTCTTGCTATTAATTTATACAGAAGACTAGCTGTACAATACAAATAGTCTCTAAAGAAAACAAAAATGTTATAACTTCCAAATTATATGCAATTTTTTATTCATATACAAATTTGAATTTTTGTAATTTTTTTCTCTCTTTCCTCCAGACGATAGACGTGATTCTTCAATTTAAGTTGAACGTTTCTGTAAGTTTTTCTTGCTTGACGCCACCTTTCATTCTTCCAATGTATAAGGGTTATAAATGCATTCGATAGATGATTGCTGAGAAATAGTCTTTTAAAGTATCAAGGAGCTTCGACGTAACTATTAAGGATCTGAACGATTGAAACCTGTTGCCTTTAGCTTTTAGAATCTTATGGAACAGCCAGACGGATATATCATTCGAGGATCCTTGAGAGTTTTTGATAATCTCTTTTCAAGAGTTTCAACCTTAAATGGTTTTTGTTACAGAAGAGGTGGGAAGTTCAAAAGTGAGCATTCAGCACATATATATGTAGCTGGAGGAGTTTTAGTTTGACAGGTGGATATGATGGTCATTTTGGCAGAAGATAAAAAGCTGATTGGTGAATCAAATTTTCAAAATTGCTCTCATTCTCTGTAGGTAACATTTATAGGATAATTCTGCAAGTGTCGAACGTTGGTCAGAGTGGTTTGCATTAGCTGCAATTAATTAGAGTAATTAAATTAAATGATTTTCCAATAGGATACTACTAACCGTGAATTGTTCTTGAGTGAATTCACTGAACGTGGGACTTTGATCTTGGCACATTTCCTTTTAACCCTATCAGTGACGTCAGGGGCGTTCTTTTCGTTTCTCTTTTCGACGCCTATAGCCACCCCTGTTGGCATCGCCACTCGTTTCTGACACCACCAACTCATTTAAAACTCGGAGGACGAGCCTTTAATTGAAAAAGTTTACTCCTTTTATTGGTTTTCGGACTGGCATCAGTTTCTAATTGAAAATTATGCCACGGACTGGGGTGTACAGTCAATGATGCTAATTCAAGCATTCATTTTGTACTTGGCTTAAACTTCACAATGATTTCTTTTACTTTTGTCTATCTAGCGGTGATTTGTTTATTTTTTCTTATACTGTACACGCAGAAAAATGTGCAGCTGCAACGAGCAACTGAATGGAGCAATGATTAGTATTTGGACAACAACAAATACTAGCAGGAATAACAAAAATTTTAGTAAGATTTAAAATGTAACTGAGTAAAAATTACAATCGCAATGATAAATTTTGACAGAATTGTTGTCGTTTTTGTTAGGATTTGTTGTTGTCCAAATAGTAATCATTGTTCTAGTAATTGTAAGAACATATATTTTTCTGCCTGCAGCCACAATAAAACTAACGGGATAACCATTGGGTGAATTCTTGTGGTTGGACAGTAAGTGATTGAATTTTCTTGGAAAAGTTATCCCGTAAACCTTTTGTGCGGCATTACCCAAGAATTCTAATAATGTACCTTGCCCGAAATGGCGAGATCGAAGTTCTCCGACTGGAAACATTTTATTTCGTGTCTGAAGAGTTTGGCTGGTGATACGTTTTTTTTTCAAAATTGTGTGTGGGATATTAAATTTTTTTCATGTACTATATCTATAGCATACAAGGTGTCGATACGTTCTTATTGACATCAGTGGTTCCATTGTGTTTCATAAGATATATCCTTCTTTTTTTAATTCGATACGATAATACAATTTGACTGCTGCACAAAAACCACCTACCTACATTTAGTTTATTTTATTTCACAACCGACACCCTAAACACTGATTAAGAATTTCGTTAAATTCTTAATTAAATTCGATATTACAAATAGCCACAAAATTTAGTTATCCCTTATCGTTTAATTAACCTCAAAATCTACTGGATAAACTACTATACCAATATCTATTATTTCATTCAAAGACGACTGTAATAGTCGATTGTTACTATTATAGTAGAAATTTTATTGCAATTGCAATTTTAATGCAATGCGCATATTGAACAATTTAAAAATAAAACGTCGCTCACGTGTAAGTTTAGTTAAAACTATGTAAAATCATGACTGGACGTCATGCTGCAATTATTAAATTTTTCGTTCTTGCGACATTTTCTAGTAAGCGCGCTGTCTAAATGAAAGGGCAAAAAAGGGCCTGTATATACAGTGAAAAGGATACTGGTTGTGAGGGGCCGGGAGGGTTGAGGGAAGGTAGGCTCTTATTATGACGGGCGGGACCGTAGGGATTTCAGCGGTCGTAGAATAAATATCATGCACAGCTTGCAGGGCAACGTGTTCCTGGCAACACTAATATTATGTCGGTGCTTTCAAGGCGGCCAGGAAATGGAGAGGTCGCCGTATAACCGTATATCCCCGTGTTATGACCGGCCGGAATTCATTACGCGCTATCCATTTGTTGAGCCGGCTTTAGGAAGTGACGTTCAAGCCCTTTTCGCATTGATAGCGCAGTAGACGATCTGAGTCCACTGCTCTCCTCGTCTGTTGGTCTTGTAGGCTTATATATATATCCATATATTATTGCTGGTATGTATATATATATATTGGTATGCTTGTTTCAGTAGATTTTTCTACTGTGTACGTATACAACCAGCCAAGTACAGGCAAAGGTAAGAACAAAAATGAGATGAGCCTTTGGTGAAAATGAGAGTTGCACAATGATAAACGTCGAACGCTGTCGTGAAAAGGGGCTTCAAGCCAAATTGAAAATTCTGATCTTGTCGAGGGATGTTAAAAAAAAGAATTTGAAAAATGCTTTTCGCCATATACGTAGAAATGTATTGTTACAGTGGAAACATTTTCTTGGAAATTGCAAATTCGCAGTCAGCTAGGAATGACTCATTTTCTGAGTGACATAAAACAAATCCTTATCCCACGGGATGCGCGATCGTCCAAACAAGTCGTGATGCAACAGAAGCTTTCAGATTTCTGTCAGAGCGTTTCTTTGGAAACTGCGAAAAGTACGAGAATGTAGTGAATCACTTATAGGCATTAGGTATGTATGCATTATATCTGTCATTGTTAAAATTCTACATCTCCAGCTTAGGTGCTGCTACAGTTACTTTCAAAAAGTGCAAGACGAATTTCTTATCTATAAACCATTAATAGCAGTAATAGTATGAACTTTCAGGTGCAAATTTTTATCGATGCAAAACTTGTTTTGAACTTTGTTCGTGTTCGATCTGGCCGTTTTATGCCAGCTGCTAAAGCAGCAACATGAGCGCTCCACGCGGATATTTTGTGAAATACGATTTCATCATGCGTATCACGTCATGCACTGGGACGTGCTTTTCTTATGTTTCCACCAGTTTTCATGAGTATCGGTTGGCTGCCAGCTTTCACGTGTCCCTTGCTTTTCTTCCTTTTTTCTTTCTTTTTTTTTTTTTTTTTACGACGACAATTTTGTTGCCACGTGTACCATCCTATATCCGCAAGTCTCGGAATTACGACAGCGCTTGGGTAGATACTAAATCTAGACTTTATGCTGCTGGATTGTCGCGTAAGTATGATAATAATGACGGTTTAGACGAGACGAGAAAACAGTGAGGGTCGAGATAAAATCGCGCGACAACTCAATTTATATACTTGGGGATGTCGAAGCACGTTGTCGAGAGAAATTTATTTCGCGTGAAAAATACAGCGAGCATATTCAATCGCGTGACTGTCAAGGTTTCGAACGAATGGCGAAACTTCTCTACCGTCATATTGGCACAACGTCGTTTGCGATAAACTACGCGGGAGATTCGTGGCTTTCTGTAATTTTTGTCAGTTCGTGCCAACCAGTCGACGTGATACCTGCTAAAGTGAAAAAATTCTATATATATTAATTCCTATTATATTAATAAAATAAATATAATAAAATATGCAAATTTTCAAAAATCTCACGCATCCTTCGCTCATCTAATTGTGATTATACGCTTATTGCAAACAGATATATAAGTACACCTGGCCTACATTTGAACACTAGGACTGATAAAATCAGTAAAAAGATTTCACATCGCATTAAGCGGTTTTCAAAATGGCGCTCAAGGGAAACGGAACTACGTTAAACGCGTAATGGAATTCCATTCGCGTAAATGGGCGAACCGTAATTTTATTTAGGCTAGAAAAGCATCAGAGTAATCTCATTCTCTCGTTCTATGCGTGTGAAAGCTCCTCGAAGCGAGTGCTTCCGTTTTCCGGGGATGCTGAACGGACACGCTCGAAAAGCTTCCGGAATAATGGAAATAGTTTATTCGCTTTAAACGGCACCAAAAAATATAAATCGTTAAGAACCTTTTATTTTCGTCCCATTGGGAACATCGGTCGGTTACGCAAGCCCATGTTTGCGTTTCTCCTATATTTGCCCCAAAAGAGCTGCTCAAAGATTTCCGTAAAATGAATTCTCATTTCCATTCTTGAAATTTCTACTCGCGAGGCTTCTCGAAATTTTTCGAAACTTGTTGGACTTCAAAGATTTTTAGGGCTCGTCGCCCGTTATGCAAATGCCTCTTTTTAAGTATTCGAAATGACGTCAAGGGACACTGCTGAAATAACGATGCTTAAATACCCGTTGCGACGCAGTCGAGCGTCTCGACAGATTTTCTTCCAACTTAAAGTGTCTCTGAGCTTGAGTCCTTTTTAATGCTGTTTGCATCAGGTATTAAATAAGTTCTCGACTACGAGAATGAGAGACTGGAATGCGAATTGAGCTTCTCTTTTTATTCTCTTCTGACTCTGGATTCCAGTCTTGTCGCCCAAATGAAGTGCAGCGTTTGCGAATCTATTCTGGATCTCTCGTGTATAGTTGGAGTTACCGCATTGCACCGTACATAATTCCTATTTCTATATCCTGTACGAAAGCGATATGCACGTGTCACATATGTACCTGTACTGTACCATGGCATATCTGGTTCTAATTTGTAAAAAATGCATGCGAATACTACGCCAATGGGAAGTGTGGTAAAAAAACAACATAAATTCGAATTGCATTCGCCTACTTTTTACATGAGTTGTATATCTGCCCTATGCAATTTTCGTCATATTGCGTCAGAGAAAATATTCGCAACCGTTTACCAGTCAGTCGCGTTTCCTGAATTCGTATGTTTCAAGGAAAGCACTTGACATTTTTAGGTGTAACCGTTTGGAACCGTGTATTACTGCTTTCTATGCATTCGTCATTGCTTAAGCGAGAAATATGCTTGTACGTTCGTATATCTGTATCTAAAATTTCTGATGAACCGCACGGATTGAAATTTATATAAAAAGTCATAAACTACAGATGCAGATAGGATTGTAAAATTTCTAATATCCAACAGTTTTCGTTTCAAAATGACGCTTTTGAATAATTTTGTTTTTAGCAATGGCAAGCACGTATATGACCATATTTTACAAATACACTAAAATACACCACATGGTTGTTTCTTATGGCAAATCTGTATTGGTTGATCTACTTAGCCATTGGATTTACAATAAATTGCCGGGAAATATATACAAACTTTAAGTACCGATACTGGTTTGCCAATTGTCAGGGTTTTCCCAATGTGATTTCTCAAACGAGCTTTTCAAATTCATTTTGAGTTTGACTTTTCAGGCTCTTCGTCAATTTCCAGGAAACTATTCTAAATTCTCTTGTTTTAATATCCGCTTCACGGGTTTACTCATTTTCGAAAATTATTCTCTGAAAAGCTCTATAGATCATACACCACATCCAGGTTGGAGGGGGGGGGGGGGGGTTACAGTCTGTCTGGTGTTTGTTAGCGGACCGACCACTAATATAGCCGCATAAAGATCAATTGCATGAAATCCTAGCGAATTGCGTAGTTACATACAGGGTGGTTGTGTAATCGTAATAATTAATGTGTAAACGCTGTTGGATAGAGCGCTGTAACAAGCAGGGTTCATTAGGCGCATCATATACGTATTTTCCATTTAGCGTTAAAAAGCTCAGTATTCATTCCGTGAAAGTATCTGGAAATAGATTATTTCGTATATTACATGCAGTTAAGCCAGCCATCGTTCCTCTCTACGCTATATACACGCGAGGAATGAAAATGTTCCGGCCCAATCTAGAAGGGCTGGAGTGCATTTAATGCACTGCACCGTTAGCGCAGCGTAAATGCGTTTGTTCGTTGCTGTGCACTGAAAACGGAGAACAAGCAATGCGACGTTACTGAACATAAAGAGGAATTTCCGGTGCCACTGGGTACATTTAATGGCTGGCATACTTTACTCATCTTTCAAGCAGTTTCATGGAAACGGAGTGAGAGATTATTTTTAGATCTAGGTACAGATTGATATTCTATGAAATACCATGTCTTATTGTGAAATGCAAGTTTATAAGGAATTTGCATGCGTTTGTTGGCTTTTCCTATAGTAATTCCTTTATCGCATAAATTTGATAATGGAAACAGGATATACTTTGCTATATCTATATAGATGTGGTATAAGGAGTATCGCATTTATAGAGAACAAAGTTTTTCTATAAAGAAAAAATTTTTTTTATAAATGCGATACTCCTTTTACATCGTCTTAAGACGGTGTTGTCGTTTTTTGAGAAAAAAATTGGCGCCTTTCGAGTCGGATCCTCTCGGATGTTTCGGGATTGACTCGGATCTTGTTACCTCAAGCTGGAATTAATATACTAGGTGGATATACCTAGTATATTATTATTATTGTTGTAAAGTATCTCTGGATAAGTGCGCATATTGCTGCACTCTCGCTGAGATTCATCTGATATTCTCTCCTCGTTAACTCGAATTTTTTTGCCCACTTCGTAATTTAAAACTGAAAATAATATTGCGTATTTCGATTTCGTTATTTTTCACGTTACCGACATTTTGAATAGAAGCTAAAGTGGATGAGGGCTTACGACAGTAACAAAATAGAATAACAAAATGAATTTTGTGGGGGAAATGTATTAAAAATATTTTTCATCCTTTACATAATATCAGTGAAAATAACAATTGTATGTTTTTCATTCATGGATTAGTGTAGTGTCATAAAGTATTACACAATATACAGTTGATTCCATTCAAAAGTTTCGAAAGTCTTCACAAATTTAGTATAACAAAGACAATTTCAAAAGACTCCTTTCCACGCTACGGTCCTTTGTCTTGCGCGAAAACTTCGCCAAAGTATTTAAAGTATTTAATGATGAAGCATTTAACAAATGGTGTAACATCACACTTTGCAATTACTTTCACGACCAGACTATTAACCGCCTAAACATGCTATTACCTATCCCAACATAATTTCCATATAATTATACCCACAATGGAAGTTGCGCAAAATAAAATCAAAACTTTACCAAGTGCACAAAAATATGCAAGTTATGCAGAAGTTCGTAAATATTAACCAGACTGAAGAGTTAACGATGTAAAACAGATTTCAGCCAGACTTCAGGCAGACGCGAGTCGACTATAGGTAGCTTGTTGGCTGCTAAGTGGATTAAGTCAGGATGCAATCACCAATATGGAACTTTACAAAGTCCTTGTAAGCTTAGCTGCCCACTGGCAATATCGCCAGGAGCATATTTGCTGGACAAACTTGGAACGAGTCGCTCCTTACCTTGGTGCGGATGCGACTTGACGTGAACGATAAAGCGCTGCTGCGGAGCGTAATCAGAGGCAACCCGGATCCCAGACCGCAGCTGCCAGGAGACGACGACGACGACGTTAACTCTTGCGTTAACCAGTTTTCCCCTTTAAGGTGGCAGCAACAGTGACGCCAGCAAGCGTTTTGGCAGTGTTGTGGTGGCTGCCTTGTCGCGCCTAAGGGTTAACTTGCATAGTTTCCTTCCACATTACGGTCGCACGTACTATCTAACTTTAAATCAGTGCAAATTTTACTTAGCAGTTCACTGCAGAAAATCACTGTAGAGTTGCTTATTTATGGCCCATTAGTGGTATGCTTCTAATTGTGACGTCAATAGTATCGACTATCAATTAGTGTTTTTCACTGATTCATTTTTAGAGAATACATACGTATTGTCATTATTCTTCAATATCACGTCATTCGTTCGATGACGTTTTCTCAACTTTTATTTTCAGATAGTTTACAAGCCTAATCTAACCTATGCTGACCTAACCCTTCTCATTAAATTGACACCTTTTCCCATCAAGACTGTCTCTCTCAGTTATTTCCTTATTTTCTTCCTTCGGTTTCTCTTCTTTCCCTTCACTCCTTTTCTTCTGCTTTTCCACCTGCTCGTGGGTATATATATATATAGGCACACGTATTCCTTGTGCTTCTTCAGGATGTTCCTTTTCTTTCTTGGATAAGGAGCCTGAGAAGGCGCCAGCTGCAACGATTTACGCTTCCTTCCTGGTGAGATATACCCATGTGCATGTGCCTATGTATATCTATATACTTACCCGTTTCCTGAGGTTTATCAGTTGCGTGAAGTTACTCGTCTTGGTAGCTCATCTCGACTAATTAGTCCGTTAGAGCGTACCAATTCGACATCCCCTTTTAATCGATTTCCCATTTCCAAGTTTTTTTTCCCCTATCGCGAAGATCCTTGCTTTTTATGGCTTATCCCTCCTGTCTTTTCTTTTGCCACTTATACGCAACTCATAAATACTAAACTTAGAGGTTGCGTGTAAAATTATATGATATGACGGAACGTGATATTCAATTTTAATTGAATTTATTAGTGATTTTGTTAACATTTGATGCATTTTGTATTGCATTTATTGCGATATAAAATGTTTGTAATGCTAAAGGATTCATGGCATTTTGTTGCTTGTATGAATATACCTTTGTGCAAATACATATTTTTTTATTTTAATAAAAGTTAGCCAACATTGCAGTTAGGAATTATAATTATATCATGCATAATGAGATTTTCGATGAAGATCTGTTTTTAGGTCGTAAAATTACAATTAAACACAACTCTATTTCTATGTTCATTTACATTATCGCTGTCGCTCTTGATATTCATTTAATGTTTATAAAAATATTCTTTCTTGTTCCAGGTACGTACATCTTTTATTCCGTGTGACTATAGCCCTAGTTCGCAGACGTCCGACTTACAAACGAGTGAGTACCTACAACTTTCCAATACCTTTGTCTTTCAGTTTGTTCACCTTTTTTACGTCCTATTTTTCTTTCGTCCTTGCCTCCCTTCCTTTTACCTCTTTTCTTCGTTTTTACCTCCTTTCACCGTCATCCCCTTTCTCGCACTCACCTTCGTCTCACATTCTTCGACTCCTGCCTAAAAGTAAATACCTATCATCTCCGTGAAACGTCTCGAGAAACTGCATTTTCGCTATTTTCTCAGTTCGCAACCCGCATTAAAAAGCGCTCCGCCTGCGGAATCGCGTGGCGTATCTCAAATATTCCAGAGAATTCGAAAAGAGTCGACGTTTGTCTCTGGTCCAATTATAAAGCTCGAAATCATCTTCCTGCGCGTTGAATATACTAGTACGAGGATGAGAAAGACTTCCTTCCTTTCATTTTTCCCTCATTTATTCCCAACAAAAGCACCGGAACAGGAAGACTCTTCCTCTGGGCTAAAATTCACGTCAAACTTCCGGGAAAAGTCAAGTCTATAGGTATCTTATGACCACAATGACTTTCCAACAAATTTCTTAGCTTCCTTTATGCTTTGCAGCGAAGACGATATTCCTTATTATAATTTTCTAATTGAGACGAATATTACCTAAACTAAATATCTTATAGTATACATAGTGTAGATATATAGATGCTAGGATTATACTATAACAAATTCTGATTAGCATTTTCTTTCGCGAATATCACGGTACTCCCTATTCATATAATTCCAAAATGTATCGACTACAAGATACGAAGAAGAAAAATATAAATATACCATGCCAATAAGACAGAATTCGTATTTCGCGCGTTATTTTGCACCAGTGCCAAAACTTTCGCACTTTGCATTCCGTCCCGATGAGAAGGCGTTGGCGAATGACTCTTTCAATGTCCTGGGATTTCTTTTGGGGATATATGAGAGAAACAGAGTAGAAACGCGAGAAATGAAGCTGCCTGCCATATTCTGTTTCGCAATCATTGTTCCACGTGCGAATTTCTGTATATGACCGTCCTGTACGGCAGTTTGCAGTTTTATTGTTTCCACTTGTATCCCTCGACGGGGTCGACAAAAACTTTCCGAATTCTCTTCGGCCTCTGTGTAGAAACGACAGTAGGACGGGGGTAGCGGGGTGTAGGGGTGGGAGTAGGTTAGAGGCAAGCAGCAGGAGGTGGCGAAGTGAAGCTTGGAGACGGAGGTCGGAAGGTTGGAAGGTTCGAGGTTGGAATCGGAGGAGGAGCACTTCTCGCGTACACGTGTCTCCGCCAGGACTCCCTGCAATTTATCTTCGTTATTCCCGGAGATAGGGCGAAGTTTAAATGGGAGAGATGTATCATTATTATTATGGGAAATTTTTCAAAGTATTATTTCGCTCCAAACTTATCGTCACGTCGTCCGGGCGGACGTCTTCGACGATTTGACAAAAACGTCAACCGTTGCCGACGCTCGATTCTTGATACTATACCTGTATATTTTTATACAATTTCTATACGACTGACGTTTAACATCTACTATCTCATATCTCACGTGCTTTCTGCATCGTCGATACATTTTTCTACGAATGCAAAATTTCATGCAACCATTTTTATTTCCTTTGCCAATATCGTATGTGTTTGTGTGTGTTCGTTGGGTACATATCGAGATAGATGTAAGTATAGGCGTAGTGATGCCTCCGATATATCGATTGGCCTCTTCGCGATATTACGTCACCTTGTCATTCTTTGATTTCTACTGGGACATTAATATAATTAGAACGTAACTTCGATAACCTTGTTATCGCGGATAGACTTAAGGCACCCAGTAAAGTTAATATCTCGCAGCTGTAGTGGTCTGCCATTTGCGGAACTTCGAGCTGACACGTTTCAAAAACTTTCCACGAGACAATGACCACAGAGGCACGTTCATCCTGTGAAAGCAGCTTCGAACTGTTAACGATCGCACGCGTCGTGGACGGACTTTCCGGAAGTCGGATTTGCACACGTTCAAATCACTGTGGTGCGAACTGGCGAATCATTATTATTGCGATTAATTCTATAGTTTAATGTGCTGTGCTGATACTGTTGTGTTTTTTTAAGAATTCGACCTGGATAATGTCGAATTCTTGTAGAATTTTCTCTCGCACGTTATACGACACCTGTCATCTACGTGCAGGACGCCATTTGTCGAATTCAATTCCCAGCCAGAACGTTTCAGCATCGATCGCCTTGACAGAGAGTTACTGCAAATATTTCTATAAGAATTCCGAGTAACTGGGGAATCTGAACAGTTTTCTAAGAATTGGAAGGAGCCTTGACTTTTTCATTTTTGTGCAGAAAGTGTTTATGATTATATGGATGAATTTATTGAACATTTTTTATAACAACATTAAAGGCATTTTACTATTCCGTAGGTGTAACTTGCAGTAGGAATGTGTTTATGGGAATTTCGGCAATTATCAGTTGTGCGAAACTGTTGCGAAATTTGGTGGAACTTCGAATCTTGCTGATGCAACACAATGAAGGACGTCGCGAAAGCGCTTTGAAATTTGGCGAATCTCTCGATACTGATTTACATATTCACCAGGAATTTGCCAACCAATCCCGATTCCTCTCTCCATATTGTACGCTTTGCATATGGCAGCCTGAAATGACTACAGAATGAAACTGTCGACCGGGTATTCGCTTTCGTGCAGACTCCATTAATCATACGGTCGACTCTGATACACGTTACTTAACAATACACCCTAATGTGGAATCAGACTCCAATTGTCTTGATTGTGTAGAAAGAATAATTATTATCAATTATTGTGAATATCACGTATTTTGGGATCCACTGGCTACGATTACTCTTTTGCTATGAAATTACGAGTGATTCATTGATTACGTTGGATACTTCAATCTCAAATTGTAATTCTATTTGTACCAAAATTCAAAATGGCGAATTGTAAATTTCATAGGTTATACAGTTTTTCGTATCGTTGAACATGTTTACATAATTCCTTGTATGTTTTGCACAACTTTGATGGATGAAAAATCCAAAAGAAGGCAACAAATCTGTTCAATTAATAATTAATGTAACTTTTCGAAGAAATTGCCAGAGATATTTTGTACATAAATTCAAATTTGGTTTCATTGTTCTTAGCTGCATTGCTTAAGCAATGAAATCATTCCCTCGGGATTTATTATAATTATAGTCTATTAAAACTTACAACTTTCGTACCGCAGGATGGTTTTTTTTACTTTTACGTTCAAGCACAGTTTCACTTAAATTTATTATTCCTTCTTGAAGTACTAGCACTAGTTTGTTCCACGTAACTACTTATTAAAATGAAGTCTAAAGTTTTTAAGTTTCTGCTTGCATCTTATGAACTTCCCGCGCGTTGTGCAATTCATTTGGACATTAGCTGTCAAAATTCTGACGCTACTTTTTTCTCTAGCAAACACGACAAATCACGTCTTCTTCAATTTTATCATAAAAACTACATTCAATCTTTCACAAATAAAGTAAAGTCGCGCATGTTTACTCGAATCATATTTTCCACTAGCTATCCCACTGTCCTCGAACTGCCAACTTCAAGAAATTATAATTCAATTTTAATTATCAAATTTCATTAGACGACAAGTGCTTCTACTAAAATCTGGAAACAATTGTTTTCGACAATTTCCAGAACTCAGCCAACGTAAATTCAACATAGTACACACAGAGCGGAATGAGACTAAAAAAAGAACACAAGATTTCACCCGGAGGGTGCGATACGTTCCTTCATTGCCAAAACGGATAATTGCTCTCGCGGAAAGGTCTAGAGTATTTATGATCTACTAGCAGTTGGCACCAATGAGAGTGGAAAGTCAATAGATAGCAGAGATAGGGATGCTAATACTATATATGTCGCATATCCTAGAAAGCATTAAATCGAGGACGCTTACGTTATAAGCTCAAAGGTAAATATGGTCTGGTATGATGGGGATGCTTATTCCGTTGGAGGGTGAGCGGTACCAACCTACAAATTCGGAAGTAGGGAAATTTATAATCCAAGTCCTTCCATATATTACGACAAGTTACTTCAAGTCGTAAATGTCAAAATATATCAATAGCTAAGCAAGCACTAAATATCACTTCTCCACCTCTTCCTCCTCCTCCTTCATATCTCCTCCTCCTGCTCTTCTTCACTCTTCCCATACCTCTGCTTCGTGCCACTACCTCTTTATACTCCACTTCCTCTTCCTCTTGATGACGCCACCAATCCCGGTTGGTTAACTCTGACCCTGTTTGACTTTTCAATGTATCAGTAAACCGCAACCACCGTGGAATTCCAACATTACTTAAACTACTAACTGCTAACTAGTATTATTAGTATAAATGATAATATTGTCACGGTTCATATTAAATCATATTGTGACACTATTTACACCAAGAAAAAATCGTGATAAACATCGGAATGAAATTTTGGCAAAAAGTTATCTGCCACAGTTTCCACTTTTGAGAAAATAAATACGTTCTGCTTTTTGTCAGGAATATACAACAAAAAAATTGCACTCGATTATCCGTCTGGTGCACTCGACCCGAAACGGCTTAGGTGAGAAAAAAAGTTAATAAAATACAGAAAATATACAAACAAAAACAAAAATGAGAAAATCGATGCCTCCCATCGATTCACGGGAAATTAATAAGTGGAAGCCCCATCTAATAACTTTTGTACATAGTAATATACGTAATGTTACTAAGATTTCTCACATCTGTCAGATAGTACCTCTTTCACGACGAAACAATTAATATCGAAGAATTCGTAAAATTTAAAAAATAATAATTTCCAACATGTTTCGTATCTTCTGAAAACTTGTAACTTTTCTAATATTATTCCTTCCTTCCTTTCCTTATGGATGTATCCCCAATGGGGGACATGTGCCAGTCTAATATTATTCAGTACCTCCAGAACTGCAATTAACCCCAACCACGACACCTTTACTGACATGGACTTCATCGTATAAGAATTTCTGAAATCATCGATGTGCAAACTCAACAATAAACTCCGTTCAATTTCCAACTAGTAGTCAAATTTTTGGGAAACTCGTTCGAACGCTGCTAGATGGCGCTGCAGTCGATTAAACTGGACAATCATTTAAACTGGAATACATAGGAACAGCATCCTGATGACATTCAGTACTTCGTAATTACATAATCAATCATTTTGTAGCATTTAGTGTTGTTTGAAGGTTACGTTGATTTTTTTCTACGTGAAAAAAATATTTTTTTTGCGTTTCTTCTTATGCGTGTCGTTCACAATAGTCCTGAGAAAAAAAGTTGGCAGCTATGAATCATATCCGTCTTTCGTGTTTGGAATCAAGTGAAATCCAAAATGGTTTCGTGGGAGCTCACGAAAAGGGCTGTATTTTCGAATCATCTGGAGAACGTAAATGGCGTGGTGTTTTCTTGGTGGATTCGTGAAATATATGATATCAGGAGAAAGTAAAAAGTTTGGATAACCTGCTACGGTCACGAAAGATAAATAATAAAGATACCTCAGTTGAAGTTTCCTTTTCTAACTGTCTATAAGTGTGACAGTTTTAGTTACTGAGGTCTGAGAAAGCTGAGATGAAATTTTACGTACTCTTGGGATTCCTTGTAATAGCCAGGAATTATTCTAATAAATTTTGAGTTTTCTACGAAAGTGAAGACCTCGTAAATTCTGTCTGAAAGTTGGTCATCTCGTTACTCTTACCTATATCTGGTGGCTCGTAACGCCATAAATCTATCTATCTATCTATCTATCTATGTATCTATCTATCTATCTATATATCATCTGTCTATCTGGATTCCTACTATCTATCTGGATTCTATAAAATTCAGGGTACACGGTAGAATGCATCCCGTTCAACTACGATCAAGACAAGGTTGACACACTTCCTCGGCAGGGAAACTCTAAGTGATCAGCCTTTTCATACGGCAGAAACCCCTTCAGGCACCATTGTTTATCCTCCATTCAACAATTCCCCTTGCAGCGTAATGACTGCACGCTCTGAATCGCCAACCCACTTGTATTTCTCTGGATCTTCATATTTCACCGGAAGTCAAGTAAGGGTCGAGTACAGACAACCAAACGTAATCAAAGTATCATTCCCAAGAATTAATAATTGGATAAGTTTTGATTCCGATCCAAAAGTAACATTGCGTACGATTTTCCTTCCTCTGTAATATTTGTCAAAAACTCCCGAAATTTCTCTGTACGTTCTCTACGTTAAAAAATATATGATGCTCACTTTTCTGGAAGCTCCCATCAAACGAAATAGCTGCGGGACAAAATTCTCGGGATTTCATAACGTCCCTCGGTCTGTGCTTGCTTCAATTCATAAAGCGCGACACTTTCTTGGGCGGTGGATTTGATGAAAAGTTAGCGACCGTGTAGCTGGGCATTGCAAAATCGAGCAAGTCCCTTTTTGAAGTGATCATTATAACGCTAACTACTTTAATTTAATTACTGTCAGTAAAATCGGTGACGATATTGCCAATACCCTGTATACTTACAATATATATATCCTATATATAAGATATACGCCATATTTATCCGTGCGGCTTCATATTGATGCTAATTGATCTGTGCTTTTCTTCTCGTAATTAACCGTACGTGCGTGGGAAGCCAGTAGACGCGACGCTACGCATCGCGACGCCACTTGCCATGACACGCTAAGAGATATCACGCTACAATAGCAAATAGATGATATTAAAGAGACGCTAATGAAATCTCTATAAACTTTTAATTGAAGAGCTGAAAGAGCAGGTATATCTATTACACTTTTTCAATCATTTTGATATCAATCGCCTTTATAGACACTGTTGCTAATAGTAAAATAGTCCTACTATGTAAATACAAATTTATTATTACAGCTTATGAAATATTCTTGAATTCGTTATCGCCATCACTGAAAATCCATTGATCCTCTAATTTGCTATCAATCGATTACCCAATGCGTGGTAATCATAGTGACAACTGGTATTTGTGATCACGTAATCATACTACGTTATGAGTACGTAATAAATATTTCGTAGGTACGTGAAGGTCATTTTAATCGAGTTATCCTCTAAAATAGTTTAATCCTCTAAAAGTGGTGGGGGATGATTAGGTATGAATTGAGTTACATGCTCATTAATAGGATCAGGGGAGTGATCTAACTTTATCGTAAGCTATCTTATCTTATCTGATCTCTATTGGACGATTAAACGAATTTTCATCGGTAGTCTGGTACCATAAGGGAAGGTGATCAAGAGTTGGCAGAGGAAAGACCATATTATCTTCTGCGAACAGGCATGTCTAATTATCGGATTATCTTGGGCAGCCTATAGATATTCATAGACGAACTAGTGCAATTTCGGATATACTGCAGTATACGGAAATAGGGAAGCTGTATTATGAAAAGATTCCCTTATTTCTATTTCAGTGTAAAGAGAAAAATTTGCAACATCATATCTCGATAAAGTTTCTCGTCCAATCGATTCGTAGAATTGATGAGATCATGACACTTTGACAAAGTGAAGATATTCTTAAATTGATCGAATATTTTGTTGCTTTTCTGGATATTTTGCAGCTGTTTCAGAAGTTGATTCAAAAGGTACTTTTTTTTACTTGGAACAAGATAGTACCGTTATATCTTTGAAATGAAATTCTTGAAAAATTCATTTCAATGATTCCCAGACATTCAGGATATTTTTATTAGATCAATTCCGTGTAATATAAATGCGTTATGTTTTTATCGCAATGAAGATTCTCCGTAGACATAAAGAGCCACGGTCAGTGTTCCCGTAAGCTTTTCATACTTTGAGAAAATGGCTGGAGTATCATTTCTCACACAGTCTGACACATTAAACCATTTCATTTTACCGCTCCTTCAGGAATTATTGCGTTTTCCCAGTTATACGTACGAGTTTCCATGGCCACGACAATACTCGAGCTCGTTTTCTCATTTTTCGTTTTGTACCATAAGAACTTTACTACAATAAGGATATACGCAGTGATTATTTATGCATTTAACCGCGTAAGACATCGCATCAACATCCCACGCGTTAATTTATTAACTTTACGAAAGTTTAAGGTTTACTTGTTACTAATGAAGATCGGGCGAAGTTCACCTCGCGTGTCTGACAGTTTGGCCCAACGTGAGTGTCCAGTCATTAATTATCAGAATTTCGGCGTTACGGCCTTGGTAACCTTTGAGAACCATCATGACAGGCCTAAGGAGAGTCGTCTATGTAATTTCGTGAATTTCCAGTCAAGATGTGCCCTCAGATTTATTACATGATATACACAATATCTGCGTAGCATCTTGGCATTGACCCACGAGACGTGATACGAATGATATGAAGAAATCAGTAGATCCGATATTTAGTAATGATAAAATTGTTAATTTTTTAAATTTATAAATTCCTTGGTGACTTTTCACTCCCGAGCTGTGTATCCATTAGGAGCTGGATAACGTCGCGGATGGAGTTCATTTACTCGCAAGCAGCAAGGACGCTGCTGCGTTTTGTTTAACGCCAGCAGCGTAAAGTATCTATCCTTGTTTCCAGTGGATTGTCACTGTGGGTGTTTGGCGAGGATTGGAAAAAGGAGAGGGAGAGGAAAAATAACAGCGAGAAGCGGGAAAGAGAGAAAGGAAGAGAAAGCGTACAGCATCGGGATAAAAGTTAGAAGAAAGAGCGAGATGCCGAGGGAAAGTAGAGTGTAGATGGGGTAGGGTGCCAGGGTGCTAGGGCAGCAGGGTAGCAGGGTGAGTCGACGTGATGGTGGAGCCAGGGGATGGAGGAGCAGAGAAGGAGGAAGAAAAGTGGTGTAGGATGAGGATGAGGTCGGGGAGGCGCCGCAGGCCGCGCCGTCGCCCAGCATCCCTCGTTCCTCCCGGCCCGAATAGCGCAGCTTCACGGCGGGACTATCCGGTAGTCATACGTTGGCCCGTTGCGAGCCACTGATGTTCCGCGACTTCCCCATCGCGCTGCACCTCGCAATACTCTCAACGTGCACCAGATCAAGAGATCGACCAAGCAGTGCCAAACAGCGGTGTTCATTAGTGACCTAGAGCTACGTCATCTTCAGCATCTGGAGAACGAAGTGTTTCGCTTCAGCGCTTTGGTGCTTTGTGGTTACTTCCTGGGGGCACGTCTTCATCTGGAGTACCCAGTGAGGTGTTTCCTTGCGTCGATCCACATGACCTCTGTTTTCATCCACCCCTCTCCTCTATATCCACTAGGCATCACCGTCCTGACGGCTCTACCATCATCACGCCTCAAGAATTCTAACCCATCCTGGTAGTCCTTTTGCATTACGTGCACGTCGTCTACGACGCTCTGCAGTTTTTGAGATGACTCGACGCCGCACTGGATCTCACACTGACAACGTGTCGCTCAAGTTATCCTCGGGCGTCACGCGTCGCGCCTGAAGACTCGTATATGGTCGTGTTAGTGGTTGGACGCTGCACTCTTGCGGAGACGAGATTTTGAGGAATCTTCTTGTGTCCAGGATAGTGACGTCACGGAAGACAGTCTCGGCAGTGATGAATTAACGTGGATCTATTTGCTTCCTGGTGAAACAGTCTTCCTGAGTATTTCTCAGTGTCGTCTATAAACTCAGTGCTTCTTATCATCTTTGACATCTGGCAACTCGAAGCGCAGATAAAATAGACGTTGATTTACGCACGTCATGGATACGTTCCTGATACTTGGCATATGCTTTCTCTGCTATGAGATGTGCGACCTGATCAGACGTTATTCGGCTTCGCCATCGCCGACGGATATACAAAACGTTGGATCCTCGGCACCACCATCGCCCAGAGTCTACTCAATCTCTCGCAAGGTCCAGAACTCCACCGCCTTCTGTTCCCAATAGACTGTCATAGGCAGCACCTGCTACTTCTTACGGCGTTATCCATGCTTGGCTGAACTTTGACCTCCTACACTGTTCCCATCTCGACCTACAGCTCTCAAGCGGATGTATCAGTGATCGATGCGCTTCCACTTGGCGCCTCGGATTTCTCTTCTTCCTTCTAGAGTCACGTTTATTGGCAGACGGTGCACGCGATGTCAATATTACAGGGTGACTTCCGTATCGTCAACCCCATTGCACCTGCGACCCCTTCTATATCGTCTATGCTCAACTTTCACGAGACAATTCACTTTGTAAATCTTTCTTGTGCTTTGACTCTATTTATCAACTGTGCTCGTCATCTGTACCGTTGTTAGTGCTGACGTCTTATTGTGTTTATCGTGAAAGGATCTTATTAATAAGCTGATCACCGATCAGTTCGTTTGATCTTGCCAAGAGTGCAATTTCGATACTGAGATCTATTGTGAGATTACAAAGGGTCGTGTATGAAGTGTGAATGCACTTCTGGCTCTATTAAAACGTACTCTCGTAATAAAATGATAAAGGTGTTATAGCTGTATAATACATCTGGAATATATTTACTGCCAGAACTTACAAGTTTCTATGTTTCGACGTATCGACTTAGTTGACTTGTTCCAAAGTGTATTAGAATATTTAACAGTCTAGAAGGACGTGTTTCCATTTACCAAAGTGGATATGCCCCAAGACGCATTAGCCAAATCGAAACGGTGATATTAAACTACGTATTTCACTGTCACTGAAAGTACCGCGATATACCGGATACGTCATTACTAATACGTGCGTGTTCGCGAGTCAAAACAAACAGTGCGAAATATCGTGATACAGTACTCCAATTCCAGCTGATTCTACACCGGACGTGTGTGCATAACCCAACGTAGCTTGCAATGTTCCAAATAGACTGCTCAAGGCACCACTTGGAACACTATCAATAGCAGCGGCATCGTAGTACGAAATCAACATCCACTCGTCTACGAGTACTTTCTCAACTCATAAAATCCTGTCAAGTGCGAGAACATTTCATGCTGCTACAAAAGGATACTGAGAGTTTCAGTCAAAAGTGAAAAATCAAATTACATATTCAACAGATCTTAAATACAATTATCAGTGCGGCTTGCGTCATGTTTCTCAACGTAAGATTCGCATCTTTCAAGACAGACTGATTTACGTTGTCTGATGTTGATGTTCAAGTAACATTAGCGGTTCGTGTTGAATTCGAAGTGCGTCGTTCTGACAGTGTTACCAACTCTACGAAGTGCTAATCAAACCACTTGACGAAGGTGTCTAGGTGATGCAGTCGTGTACCAAGGGCGGACAGGTACCTGACTAACTGTCAGACGAAGTCAGAGAGGATCCTGCTCTGCGTCAAGTAGATAGCTATAGGGAAGGTCAGACGAATTTCGAGAAAACTTAACCGTAAGAAGGAATAGGGAAGGTTAAGCAAAGTGAAAAAGAGAATTCTTCAACATCCACTTTGACATTAACATCCTGGCGAGTATCTCTATTTACCGTAGTGATGCGGTTCGCCGAGAGTAAATCTCCTGGAGGGAGTTCAAATGCGTGCACATTGTGACCCTTGTCCGACGAGGTTACAAATCGAAAAAGGATCAACGAGGCCAGAGAGATGGACTCGCTGGAGCGTCTAATGAGCGCCGCTCCGCACCATCCAGCCCTGACAGCAGCTTCGCGATCCCAGAACGCCTTCGTCCAGGCCAGCCTCTGTTCCGTTAATGGCCGAAAAGGTCGCCACCTGACCGGCACCTTTTGCCTCACTGGAGACACCATGGAGGGCATCATACAGTGTCTCGTCTTTCTCAAGGCCTTCTCGGTAAGACACCATTATCTCTTCCTTTCGGATCTACGGGCTTATACCCCTATCTACTTACCCGACTATACCCTCCACGTCGTGTTATTATCATGAGGTGGTCCTGGATATCCTATTTTGAGAACCTGAACAAGCTATCAGGGATACGAAACCGTGATGCGCTCAGGGTGAGGATCAGAGTGAAGGATAAGGACGAAGTTAAGAGAGCGGTCCAGAGGGTACGGATCTTGAGCCTCGAAGAGGAGGGAGAATTACAAATTGACGTAGAACGAAAGAGTCTCCAGCTTCTCTCTGTACCCACCCAGGACATACAAATAAGAACTTTGGCAGAGACCATAGCGGTGGGCTTGTCTCTTTGGTGGGATTGCGTTCCTGAATTCGTCTTCCTTTCTGACTGTAGTTTCTCGCTGGGTTGACTACTACTATAGGGAAGGGTCGATAAAACACCCCTTTTAACTCCGTTGGCTCGTGTTAATCCCAATGTAAATTTTTTATCGGTTTAGCCGGAGGTTAGGCGGAAGTTAGGACGGAATCTGGAAGCGAGATACGTATTCTCAATGCTTGGAAACATGAATGGAATGTTTATGGATACACTGACGTCGTAATAACTTTTTCCTGTAAGCGAAGCTTGATCGTCAAGGGTGTCGTATGGTTATCCCATCCCCTTGATATCCTCTTTCTACTACCCTTCTTCCATCTACTGCTGCCGGTACCGGGCCATTCTCCTTAATATCGCATTCCCATCTTCCGCCTTAGCGAGTCCCCGAACTACCCTCGACACGATAACATCTTTTAACCCTCCACCTCGATGCTAATCGCAATGAGAATTTTTTATCGAACGTGCCGCGTCGCCTTTGCTGCGGGCCAGACGGGTGGGATCCCTGCGAATTATCCGGTTGGAAAAGTTTCTTCGTATTTTATCGCGACTGCGGGTATCGGACTGGACAAGTCCGTGGCTTACTTTGTTCTTGATATATTTTTTATACTGTCGCGAGATAATCCTTTTCTTTTGAATTTTTTTTACTCTCACTACATTTAATAATAATTTTTCAAACCTGTTGAATACTTCATTTAGATGCTTGTTGATAGATTGTACGTTTATCATCAATTAAAGTGTCATTATTAATTAATAATAAAATTGATGCCTCTAGTGTTACTGATGATGACAGCAAATTTATTGTTCAATCAAATATTTAGGATCGCATATAGCCTGTTTAACTGTAGTTATACGAAAGTATATCTTTTTATACGATTTTTCATAATATTTTTGCAAAACATATTATTATTCGGATTATCCGTTGAACTTTGTGCCAGAGAAACGCAACTGATTCCATGATCGGTTTAGGATTTGTTCTTTACGTCAATGTCCACATGCTATGGTAATGTTATCTTAACCTTACCTAACACTATCACCACCTACTATATACCTACATATACTCTCCGTTACGTGGATCTTCGAATTTTCATGAAAAGGCTTTTCAATAATCCCTATAGGTTTCTATCGGGGTCCAAGCAAACGTTCTATCGGTTTACGAAATTTATACGTTCATCAATCGCGTGTTTTCGCCTCTAAGGTATCACAGGAAAGTGCTACGATATAGACACGATCGTCTCTCCGAACATTCACGGAAATTCCCGAATGTTCACGAGGCTACGAGTTTTCCTTGATAGTTCAGCGCGATAATTTAGAGGTAATTTTCTAGATGGCTAACTTTTCTACGATAGTTGCTACTGTGGATTGTTCTAATCTCTTCCTTCTTTCTTCTCCTTTGCCCCTCCCCTCACTATTTCCCTTTTTCTTACTTTTTTTAATATGATATGTACATCCGAAATAAACACCCCTGTAAATATATTTAGAGCAAACCAGAAAACGCTCCTGTAAGGCCTAATGTCGTAAATCTGTTAAATTGAATTGTTTTGTATTTTCACGAGATCAACCGTATTCGCAAAACTTGAAATTTGACTTCACACGAAAGCAGGACAAGGGAGACACGTCGCTTTTTATTCGAGGGTGGCATATTTAACTTTCAGTCCCTTTATTATGCCGAAGCTTTTACACGTACAGATGAATGAGTACAGAGAAGAGGAGGGTGATATAACAAAATTTAAATCTGCCTGTATTTACAGCGAATTCCTTCCTACGCAATATAGGTACCAACATACATATATGCCAGTTACGCCGCCTCTCGTTGGGGAATTTAATATCGAATGAGTAATTTAATAACGCTAAGGATCTGGGGTTCTGTAAAAGCTGCAATATTTTTAGCAATACTAAATATCCAGACTGTATCGAATTGAAAACTGACGGCCGATAGTTCCCAGCCGATGGTTGTATTATTTATTATTATATCAAATATATTATTATATTATATATCAACCTATAACTTTCTTACGAATTCATTATTGTTATCATTAAGGGTACTTTCCGGTCAAAATGTTTAAAAAATATGTGATTTTTATGAATTTTTTTAGAGAAAACTATACAAGATGCGGTAAGAAGGCAGCTACCCGCGTGCGGACCTCAGGTAGCTTACTTCGCTGCAGAATCTATACTATTCCAAATTTTGTTTTGAAACTTTTACACAGTATTCTTGATACAATGTATTATAGAAATATGCAATAAAAAAAATGGAATTTTTGAAAAACTTTGACCGAAAAGTATCTATAATTTTTTTATTTAAAAAATAAAAGTTTACGATTAACACGAATATGTAAGGCTTGTCTTGAAATATCAATAAAGATCGGCTATCAATTTCAGCTTAATCCAGACTGTACCTATAGTATATGCATCAAAGCCATTTCTTCTAGGCAGTCTTCTAGATTTACGAGTCGTAGTGTTGGCACGACCGAGTGTACATGCACTATGTACTATAAATACAGAGATGCGCGCAACGCGGGACGAAGTTAATTCGATGCCACGAATGCAATCGTCTGGCCATGTCAGTTTTGAATTGTTGGAAATGCTGCCTCGGGTACCTTATGCACCTTCGGTGAGAATTTCCTGCTGCTGTGGTTTTTATCAGGATGCAGAAATACCTGACTAGGTGTGAATAGCTATATACATATACATGCCTATCAGCGAGAGACACCATGCATCCGTGAAAAGTGCCAGAGTGCTTTATTATCCGAGCGAAATCCGTGCTGTAGACTGAAACTCGAAAGGGAAGTAAATTTCGTGCGGAATTTTATCGGCGCTCATGGGAAACGCTGATGGTGCCACCTGCATCCTGTTTCGAGAAACGTTTAACGTACGTAGGGAATAGCAGCCGTAAAAGCGAATATGCTTTACGTGATGCAAGTTGACGGCTTATAAAACCGCGAGTCCAGCATGGAAATTCGACATTTCTCGCACCACGCTTTAAATATACAGGAAAGCCTGACCCACTCGATGGTCCTACGGGCGTTATTTACGCCGAGTAAACTTCGAAGGATTGATCGTAGTTTCATTCATGGGGGAGTCGCAAATAGAACCGCCGTGAATAAACAGTAAGGTTCTGTACAGTGCGGTTGAATATCTAAATATTTCGTCATAACCTCACTTGTTCACCTGTACGTTCGTCTTGTACTATTGCCGAAATCAACTGTTACGTCGATCAATAAACATAATAGCTACAAAATTTCTCAAGCTTTTTGTGACTGATTGTACAGGATCGCTTCGATAAACCATCACTGCATCCCACATATTTTTATCCCATTTTTCACACGACAATTGGCACGATCCTGCATCTTCCGCAAGTGGCGCTAAAAGCGCCGCGACACCCATCGATATATCTCGAACCATGATAAAACCGACGCAGATAGAAACTGCTACTTCAATCTGGCAGCTTATGCTGTGAATTTTACGCGCCAGCTGCTTCACCGAACTATACCATTTTTAGTATATAGATATCTGTTATATATTATATAATCTTGAAGGTTCTGCGTCGTTCGAATTATCAGAATCAAAATCCGTGGACTCTGGACGCATAGTCTATCACGCTGCATTATATCCTACAGGAATTTTATTAATTAATTCTAGTTAATTTTTCCAAGACATTCTTGTAAGATGCACGGATTTTCCTATGGCATTCTTACCTTTACTTACTACCCACTAAATTCTCTTGTTTCCATGCTTCCTTTATGCACTTCCCTTCATTCTCTCATTTCTGCATAAAGCCTTCAGCCAAACAACAAGGTGGCACATTGCTCTGTTATTAACGACAGATTCGTGGACCTTCAGTAGGAACAGTTGTAGTACGCGTATCAGCGTGCTACGCCAATGAGGAAACGAGGTCGAAGGATGGGACAGAGGCAGTTATATAGGCAGTGTAGGCAGTCAAACACACTGGGCACTTATGTTAACGACGTTCTTGATTTATTGGAAGAGAATATACGTACAGGTAATCGATGCGATTATTCCTGATGATTCTGACAGCTGCACTCAGCTGCATTTCATTAAGCGACCCTGGGCCGAGCACTGTGCATTTCATACATAGAAGGTAAATAGACAAGGGATGCATCTATATGATAATAAGGAGATTATTATTGGACGTTATTTCGTAATTTCCGGTTGAATTTTCCAGGTTTCTCAGTGGCGGATTAATCGAACGAGATTTGGGATTAAAGGGTTAACCTGGATCTCTTCTTAGGATCAAAGTAATAAAGCACTTAAAGTTGTCTCTGATGATGGCAATTCGGGTTAGCGATCGGGGATACTCGGCAAGCCTCGTTTAAATTCGGGACCTGGAAGCAATACTGACGTATCTCACGTACCGCTTAAAAGGATTATGGCTCTTTCATTTCCTTCGAGGATTTTATAGACGTATCTCGAAAACATTTGTTGTGTTTAAATTCTGTCAAGATTTACCATTGCGAATGTCTTAATAATTTATTTTAGCATCTTACTAGAATTATTATTATTGCTACTAATATTTGTTGTACAAATACTAACCGTTGTTCTTATAATTGCAATACATTTTTCTCCATGTAGTGCGTATTCATTATTGCGTCATGAATTTCGATGCATCGAAATTCCATTTGACTTTTTTTTACACAAAGTATCAAATACCTGTATCAGGAATACAAGTAAAGTAATCAGATATCAGGTATCAGCTTCCCTTTGATGTATTATATATAACGTACACACACACCCTTATTAATACAATCTTCTAAACTGCAAATTAACAATACTGCCACCCTATGAATCCCCACTCTTCCTAACACATTAATCGAATGCTTTTCCATAATAAGAATAAGGGAATCGCGCGAATGACAGACGAGTCACGGATGCGTAAAATTCTTGATCCCAGCTTCCATTATTCGGGGATCAGATTCTCATGAGATCCTTGTCCCATTTTCTCAAGAATCTTTTCAAGGTTCTTGGGGAGCTTCCGCTTCCGTGCGTTCAGCGATAAGCATATACTTTGCAGTAGTATGCTCTAACCATAAGGATCGATATTGTAGATTCACTTATATTCTTCATTGGTTATATATTCCGTAATTCGATATTGGTACAAGATCGGATGACCACTTATTTTTTAAATATAGGTTTAAACGGTTTTTTAACTAGGAAACCAGCAGTGGTCCAAGTATGGTACATAATTGTAGTCACGTATAGATTGTTTGAGTTAGGAATCAGCATTGGCCTAAGCGTGATAAATACGCAATTGGATTTTCTGAGTTGGAAATCAACGTTGGTCCAAGCATGGTACCCAATTGTAGGCATCATGTATTTTCTGTGTTTTATGGTATATTCCAAACTAAAGATTCGACTTTTGACGAATATCAGACAGTCAATCTCATAAAGCACTTCCGGTTCAAGTCATTGTCTCCAAGTAGTATATGCAAGGAACCCGATGACTCTGGTAAGGTTGCATCCGGTTTCTGTATGAATGGCTGAGTGCGAGAGTGAGTATCAATGGCAATGCTATTAGCATTAATGGAGAACGCTTAACGTCACCTTTGCCCGTCACTTCCGTCTCCACTTGCCTCGTGTCCATAAAGCTCGTTTCCTACCACCTGGATGTGCCTCGCGTTAATTAATGTCTTCGAATATAATGAAGCCGCCGTCATTTATACAGACTCGTAATGAAAAGCCAGCAAAAGCGAAATGTCGCACTTTGCCATTCTAGACACTCAGCGCCACGTCGCAAATGGATGCAACAAAATTTCAGTTATTTTCGCTAAAACAGATTATAGTAACGATGCATATCCTACCGTGATATTAATGAACTCGAAATTATGATAATTCGATGCTTCGTTCGATTTTGGCCAACTGTTGTGGCAAATTCGAGAATTTTTTTTTCCATCTTGGCTGTATTGCTGTGCTCAGTATTTTGTCGGGTATCACGCACCGCTGCGGATACTTTAGCGAAAATATTTTATCCACGTCTGAATCTGACGTATCCCGATAGGAAGTTCCCCAACGAATGAAGCGTGGATGGACGTCTACTCTTCGAATGGCGGCGGATGGAATATATATAATGGCGGACTAAAGCTCGTTTACCAAAGCTTTAGCCAACTGCATCATTAGTTGGTCTCCAGTAGCTGGAGACCTCTCTTTCGGTTCCTTTACCTTTACTCTATTCTGATAAAACCATTTGATGCTCAGTCAGCCGAAAGACTGGTGAATTCGTATAATAAGAGAAATATTGTAGCGTTATCGAAAAAGGCCAATCATGCATGATCTTGTTCGATCCTTTTATTTCCCTTTGCTAAATATACAAACAAAATATATAAAAATATATTTTCGTCGTCGTTAATATATCTTTATGTTATATAGATGCTAAAGATATTTTTACTTTTCGTGCGATTGTTCTGAGGTATATAACAATTGCATGTTCATACGCTTCAATCACCGTATACTGATTTTTAGGGGTTGCTTTTTTATAGTTTTTTTTGTTTTTTTTTTCTTTTACTTCATGGTGTAATTCATTATCGAAATGTTAACCGAGATCGTTTGACTTTCGATTTACAAAAGGTATTGGAGGACTATTAATCATCCGACGCTCTCGCAGCATCGTCGAGGAAGCCGAAAGCTTCGTGAAGATTCTCCTTCTCACTTTTAACGTCCCTCCGGTGGTTGTGTATACGTCACTCGGAAAAAAATTGCCTGTTATCCCAACTGTATCCTGGTTGAAAGAGCACGGGAGACGTATAAAATGTGGCGGCAAAGCGTCAAGACGCCCATAATTGTTTAAAGTAACGAACCCATTGATGTTCGACGATAAACGAGATGCCCATAGAAATCCGACAGTGGGTACTTACTAGTAGACGCCTATAATGCTCGAATCAATATGGCCTCCTTACACGTGCTCCTTTTACACGTGGATACCAGATACCCACGGTTACTTTCTAGCGGCACGTGGAAAACGGAGAAGGAAAGACGTAAAATATCTTTTAAGGCGAATGGAACTTAGTCATTTTCTTGCTTTGAAAGATTATACCGAAAAGTTTCCTTCTCCTTCTATAAGCAAAGAGACGCTTGTGACTTTGGTATTCATTGTTGGTAGCTGGTCGTAGCGGGTATACCAAGTCGCCATTTTTGTCATTAGCAATTCCTGGAATTACTCGTTAATCGTTTTTAGTAACGCGAAACTCTTCGCTCCTTGTTGTGTTTCGTATTACTTTCAATCGACTTTGTAGTTATTCTTTTTTTGTAACTTGAAGATTACGTGAAAAAAGTATTTTCTTCGTTATTTCGACACTTTATTTTCTCTGCAGAAAATACGTTTTAAAAATACATTTCCGCGAAATCTAGATAGTTTTCTGTCTTTTTATTGCTACCACGTTGATAAGAAAAAAGTATTGTAGAACGTATTTGAGAAGACTTGCTTTGAAATATAACCTTTACTGATCTCGAAAATGGACTCACTAGGGGTTGCCTTTTCTCGAGTCGGTTCTTTGATAGAATTTTATAAAATTTTAATGTGAATTCTTTCAGGGAATGTTTTTCTATTGATCTGTAGTATATTACTATATATTACTTAATTCAATACAGGATATTTTTAAAATTGAGAATTCATCCCAGGACCATAAATATCAAATTATTCAGCAGAATTACAAAGACTTACTATAACAGACCATAATAAATAATGTACAGTAGTAGAAATGCAAATGCATAAAACGTAAGGGAAATGAGAAATGAAGTACTTTAATTTTTAAACAAAGGACTAAAATATCAAAGATTTTTTTCTGGTAAATCCACCCTTTCTATTTAATTAATATGAAAAATCGATTTTTCTTGAGGGATTACTGTAATAAATCCAACTATTTCCACCAATTCTAATTATAATTACAGTATGATGGAAAGAGTTGGATTTATTAGTACCTGAAAATTTTAGAATAAAACTAGTATAGGAATCCTCAATATACGATTTAAAGGTTGAAAATATTGTTGCTCAAGCAAATTTTCTTATCACAAAATTTCGCATCAGTTTTGTGCCGTCGTAATGACGATTGCTATATTTAAAAAAGAAGTGACTAAAGAAAAAGAAATTTCATATTTGTCAATTCGATATCCTTTTAATGTCACATTTTGCATCACTCTCTTTTTTCTCGATCTTTTCCCCTGTCCGTTTACTTTGAAACAGTTTCTTTCACGTTCAACAAGATGGCAGTTGATAAAAATCGAACGTCAGTACCTATTCAAAGTTTTGAAATCCAGTTATCTGGTCCATCGCCAAGGAACGTTAGGGCGAGTCTGCTTCCTGGGAAATGGAAACTTTTCTGTAGATCCGCCTTGCGCTAATCGGAAGACCGTGACCCGTATAGTCCCAGAGGAAGAAAGAATGGAATGGCTGTGGGATTTGAAACGAAAGAATTCAAGAATTGGAAAATTGGATATATTATATATAAATATGTCCAGGGGCAGTTTCGAGGACTTCGTTGATTATGGGGCATTCACAACAGCAAACTAAAATGTTATTTAAAAAAAAAAACTAAACCTTGGATTATCACAGCATTGGAATTCTAACCTAAACTAACCTAACGTAACCATTTCTAAACCCATCACAGTTCCGGGTGCCTAGTATTGAAAAATTTGTGGAAAATTCAGTGTGGTCGCCGCTTTATGGTCCTGGAAACTGCCCTTGGATATAGAATTTTTCCAGGACAGACCTGGAAACTGCCAAATGTCTTTGAAGCTGCCACTGCATATATAAAAATGTCCTGGAAACTGCCCTCTGATATATTTATACATATATGCGTAAATATATGTATACCTCCCCGTTTCACATAGAATCCATTCAGATTATTCTACATTAGATTACGTAAGCTGCAACTAATAGAAATTCGTACTGATACATATCACAGCAATGATGATTCCATTTTTTTGGAAATGAAATTATAATTCTTTTTCTCTTTCGTGATAAGTATATACAGTAAGACTTATTACATTTTTTATTCTACCCGTTAAAAATCTCAAAATCGCTTTGCAGAAATTCTCGTCGCGTCCGATGACAGTGAAGTCAGTAAGCTTCGCTGGATTCTGTAAAAAGGACGGAAAATCATTGAACGGATGCGTGCACGCAGGGACGTAAAGAATGGGCGCTTAACAGAGTCTCAGGGGCTCCTTGTTCGCCCCTTTTCTTAAAGGTCGGCGAACCGTTAAAAATTCGAATACGTAACACGTATCACGAACACGAACTATATATACTTTCGAACACGTTCTATCTATCGTATAGGTAATAATATACTTTTTATATAATACATCCATATGTTTTTCAATATGCCCGCCCTGATACTTCTTGCTTATGACGTAGAAGTCCAGATTTAATACGCCTTTGTTGTGCAACAAAGTAAAAAAATTTTTAGCAGCTCGCTGTCCAACCTGATTATAATATAGATTTTGTATAGTCAGGCAATATATTCCTAATTTCAGTATCCATCTTTTTCCTCTATTTTCATCCCCCAACCCAACTGCATCCCTTCCACCGTCTATACTCAATTTCTGATACACACATCTAATATTGACCGTATGTGCGCGCAGGTCTAGACACATGGCTTTTTCACATTTCTTCATATACACGTCCCTTCACGTCCTTTCCGTCAGGTTTTAGTGACATTTCACCCTGATAGCGTTTCTATGAATGGTCCTTTGGTTTGATGACTATATGCGTATCCTATATCACATGGAATCGTAGATCAATCATATACGTCCAATAGGAGACTTGGAAAATAACAGGGCTTAGTTACGAGACTATTTCTCGTAGGATTCACGGTCAGAATTATAGTGGCTCGTTTCTACTACTACCGGTTATCGATCGATCTTGCAAGCTCAATTCACGTTGTTCTCTCTCTCTCTCTCTCAGCAAACGATCCCACTGCACTTTATTCCAGTAGTAATTACGTCTATTTTCTGTGATGGTAGTAAATGCACTCGTAGAGTAAGTAAGGTAGTACTCAGTGGTTGCTAGTAATAAAAAAAAAATATACAGTAGAAAAATTACTTAAGGTTTTTCATCCAAGTAGAAATCAGTGCTCGATTCTTTGTCTACTGATTAAAGAAATTCAAAAAGGAATAAAAATGTATCTTTGAAAATGTTTAATTAGTCTTCCGGACACGATGGTGTAATATTGGTTATAATCTTGTGGAGCGGGATCTGTGAAGGGGTTGTAGACCAGGGTTGAAACAGGGTGTGGGTACCGAGTTTACTATGCGTTCTCGTCCAATTAGGTCGCAGGTCATGATAAATAACATGTTTTTGTCCAGAGCATTAGTAGATTGTCGCCTCGCGGATGTCGAGGCGTCCGGGCAAAGACGGGGTGCGTTCCGGTTGATCTATGGCGGTTGGAAGGTAAATTAGAAGGGTTTCCTCGAGCGTGGAATCAATTGGTCACCACAATTCCCAGTTGCCAACCCTATACACATCCCCTTTCCTAATACGTGCCATTTCGCGTGGGCACTAGTTCGCAATGATTTTCGCATTAGAATACTAATTATCGACTCTTAACAAAATTTTGGTCAAATTTGTTTTAATAAAATTTATCACGGTTATTTCGATTTTCGAAATTTAATGAACGAGGAATGTTTTGAAGATGTAGGAAATGTCTCTTGGTCTCATGGGTGTTTTATGGGTTGACTGTACATATATTTCCTATTTCAATCTGCAATGCTTCAGGATATACTATACTAAGTGTTTGTATATATCTGTTGCGAAATAGCTTCAGGTCGTTAAGGGTGCACGAGGAGTCGTACTACCGAATGAACGACATACCCTGCAACTGCTCCTACAAAGACAGGTTTAAGGTCCCCTCATGAAAGCAAGCCATCGTTCTAAATTAAAGGGCTTCTCATAAGTCCTCGAAGAGACACGACAGCAGCATTTCAGTTATCTCGTGTATATATCGATTTGGAAGATGGCAGTACCATAAATAGTTAGCAGTGTAGCTTTACAGCGGGTTTTCATTCCGCAGCAGGATTTCACCCCACGATGGTAGACGTCCTTTGCGCGCTAATGCGCTTCATTCGTCAGCTAAAGACCTAAGTAAAAGATCTAAGGGAAGAGGAGAACGAAGACGAGGGAGAAGAGTAATGAAGAAGAAAAAAGGAAACGATAAGCACGGAAGGGTTGAAATTTAACATGGAAAATCGATTGGTATGACAAAAGGAAGGGTAAGGACTGAGAACTGATAGAAAGATTCGAGACGAAACGATGGGGGGTGGGGGGATGATAAAGTGAAATTTTTCCTCCATTCGACGCCGTTTTCGCTACGCAATTTTAATTAGTCCAAAACCAGGGATGTACGATAGGGTTGTTTCTGGGCCTATTGTAAGGAGTTTAGTCTACAAGAGTGCTCGTGTTCTCTGGTTAGGGGTTGGCCGGTGTTTCGTCTGGGGCTGCGTCTCGTGATTAATCACGGGTGGCGAGAAGATGGGGTGGGTGGTGGGGGGAGGGGTGAAAGTATTAGTGAGCAGCAAGAGAACGAGACGAGAGCAGAGGAACAACAGTGAGAATGAAAGGGAAGGAAAAAAAGACAAAGAGGGAGAGAGAGAAGGGATGAAAGGTTGAAAAGGAGAGCCAAGAGTGCTTTTAGAGAGGTCTTAGGGCTTCTCCTCGTCCTTCCCTTTTGCCTAACCCTCCTCCAACCCACTCTATCCCAAAGAGAACACCCTCTTCGGATACTTTCATAAATAATATTTGGCTCTGTTTTTATGCCGACGCGTGTTTTGCCTATGCTTTTAGGCTGCTGCCCCGTGCGAATACCGCACGGTGGCTGGCGCCGCGACGCACTCTTTTCATCAACGAGTAAACAGCATTAGCTGCTGAAATTTATTATTCTTTCCGCGCGGACGTGATTCCTCGGCTTTTTTTCTTCGCTTTTCTTTTCATTCGCTTTTGGCAAATCAGGAGTAAGGAATATTAAGCACGTCAACGCAATTTTGAATATCTTCATTCGTTTTTGTTTACTTTCTTTTTTTATTACTTTTTTTCTCTTTTAACCCGTTTCGGTTCTATTACTCGTTTAGATCGGGTCGAATTCTTTTTGGTGTGTTGGATGCACTTTAATTTGTAATTTACTCTTCGTAAATTTTTATTCTTACTATCTCGTGCGCGTATCCTTTACATCGGGATTTTTTTATATAATAAAACTTGTCCCTGTTATGTCTCTTACGAGTCCACTGAGGTCTCTACGAGTCTCGTCTGGCTACTAACCGTAAACAGCATCTGCCGACCAGCATTTACATTTCTGATGTATACCCAGTACCGTCACTGGCATAACTATTGCTGCTACTGATACAGCTTCTAGTAATGTTACCGGTCTAGTATTACTATATAACTGCAGTTACTAGTACTGCGATTTCTTTTTTTTTTTAATACACCTTGATGCAACTGTTCTTGTGCATTGAAATTTCCTGATATGCTTTCCTGGCGTCTCCTACTTCCTATATCATTCACTATGACGTCATAAATAGCAAGTACGGATTTTTATGTAAAATAAAAAACACTAGAGACGTACATACGCGTGGAACGAAGCGCTTACAAGTGCATAATCACTCTGAAACGTTATTGAGTAAAAAAGGATAATATTCTAATTAGAATGAATATAAATAATTGTAGTACATTGAGTGAAATTCATTTGTTTCCCACTATTGTTTGTGCGGTATCAAACGGATCCTTGTGTGTCATACAGTCTGAGCATAATAACCAATACAAATTGCCTCCATACATTTAACTCAGTGTTATGAAATTTATGCACTTTAATCTAACAGACGTCATAGTCATATTCAATACAACCCCGTATCGACACGTACCGGTATTGATCAAATAGAAAGTTATAAAAAGCACAATTGTGATAGGTAAGTCATATACAAAGTGCTGAATTGAATATTAAATTGAAAAAAGTTATGGAAATAAAATATATTTTTTATTAGATTTTTCATGTATCAAATAGAATACTAAATTCATTAGATATATCTCCTAATTTGCACTCCGAGTACATGTATCGTATTTCCACCCTCAAGAACTTCCTTTAACTTGTCAAAAATTAGTTTTAAAATACAAGTAAACAATTCTGACAGATGACAATTTCTAGCCGACTTATTGTCCGAGGCTCAGAAACGAATGAAACACGCAAACAGCATCTTTCGTGTTCGGTGTGGAGTAAGCTTTGTAGATCCAGTGACAATTTCGATAACCAGATCCTGGACCACCAGGACAATTACCCACTTCACAGCGAGGCTCAGGTTACTCAGAGAGCCGTATACTGATTCAGACGTTGCTGAGAGTAAAAATCACAGCCACCCTTATTGCTCCCTCATCCTGCACTTTCAGGTCGACCCCGTAAACTCCCGGGATCCTTGTACTTGTAGGTATCAGATTCCTCTGTAATATCGCCCATTGAGGGTACTGCACTATAAAATAACAATGATACACTCTGAAGGGTCATATATACCCTTCTTCAGGACATTGTATGTTACGATGATTTTATTATACTGGTATCATTACTCTACGGTCTTAGTACTCTTACTCTTGATAAGTCATTATTCATCACCTTTTTTCTTTATTGATCACCCTATAGCTTGACCTCTTAACGTAATTTGCAACCCTTACAATGTTGCAGGTATACCTGTATATATCTTGTAAGCTCACTGGCACTATCTTCAAAGGGATTCTACTTATGTCCTCGACGTAGAACGTTCTATGAAAATCCTCAAAAGTGCCTAAGACATTTTTAAAGAGGTGCTTAGTACATAAGTACACTTGGGGTATTACTAATGTTTCAATCTAAAGCAATTTGATTACGTCATATTACGGTATTGGGTAGGGAAATACATATAGTAATAGTACGTGCAGTTTGTGTAGCAGATACGTCGATAGTAGCGATCACTTCGAAACTATAGTATCTACCATTTGTATACGTAACCATGTTTAAAGCAATGGCTGCAAGTAGATACTAACCTGCACTGATAGTGCAACGAACCGCTTTACACATTCGGTACACATCTGGTAGATACGTGTCTGTATCTACCTATGGATGAACGTTCAGTTGTGATTTCCAGCTCGCAAGCGTTACACATAGATGCTGCGGATTATTATCAGATTTTATATGAACTTTCTCAAAATCAATACCGCCCTGTATGGTCGTTACGTAATCGATTCTTAGCATAGTAAAAAAATTCAGAAATCTTTTAACGCAATTTATATATCTGATTTCAGGTACGTATCCTTGAATGGTCCATGGGGCGTCTTCTCGTAACAGGTCCAGTAACGTGAGTCTCGTCTGCTTCTGTAAGTGCTGGGTCCGAGAGCACGTTTCACTCTGTACAAATGAAGGCAATTAACAAATAAATTATTTATCACCCGACCTGACGCTGTAATCAATTATAGTTAATAGTTGGAACATAAATGATTTTAAATGATATACCATTTTGAATTTGCCGCCTAAATCACTTGTAAACAACCCATTTATTATTGCCTTTGCTACGGTACTGTTTAAATTAATATATACAGGTATTACGTTGTTAATAAAGCTTTTTCAGGGTACGAAAAGACTGTATACTTGTTTTAGACGGAAATCGTACTTTTTAGGTAACTTCACTCCTTGCAGCTGTTTTTTTTGTGAGATGCGCGGATTCGTTTGATAGTCACAGCATCCGGAACTATATTCGGTCCAGGAAGCCCTACCTATTACATGAGGTCCTTCCGTAGGTTGTTTTAGGTTCTAGCAAAAAAAAAACAGAGTGGCTACGGGGCTGCCTTACTAAATAAATAGAGCACGCGCGAGCGGTTACCAGATTTGATGGACCGGAATGGACCATTACTCCGTCCGTGTGGCTTGATATCCGCATTCCTGGAATCCTGGAGGCGCCTATCGATCTCCTCACGCGCCCTCTAACCTCCTGGTGCCCCTTTAACGGAAAACCACCAACTGTCAAGTCCGATCGACATTTTATTATGGACCCCCCTTTACTTGTAATTGTGCACTACGAGAGCTTCATCTCCTGGCTCTGAAGTCTCTAACGGCGACGTTAAATCAGGTTAAACCTCGACCTTTGACATTTGAGTTTCTAGTGACGAAACTTTTATTCCACGTGGGTGGTTCTGTGTATAATATATCTCAATTCTGCAGTTACATTTTGACCTTTATCGATCGCTGTGAACTTTCATGATAAAATGCGTCTCGTTCTAGTATATATATGCGTGGGTGTTTTGTGGTTGAAGAAAATTTCAGTCAGGTTCGGTCAGTTTCGGGTCTCGTCCATCCTTTATGGACGTGGGCTACTTCGTTGACTTCTTTCTTTTTTATTGCAAACCTAAAAACCCAAAATGAGAGTTCGTATTTTTTTTTGTTACCGTCGTCATTCGACGGAATTGTATTTTAAAGTGGTATCCTTCTCGACTTTATGGTTTTTCCTTCTTACGTTAAAAGCCACGGACGGTTTACGATGATTCATTAGGCCGAATAATCGTCGTGAATTTTATACAGTCTATTAACGGTAAATGGCGACAACTCTGGCATCGTAAACAATTTCATTCCTGCCGGTTTTCGCCTTCCGGGTGAAACACTTTGCGCTACCGTACATTAGATGATTGCCATTGTGGAATATAAAGGGGAGCCATCGATCTGCGGTTTACATTGCGGTGCGCGCCAAGTCGGAACTCAACGGAAATTTAATTTCTCGTTAACTCTGCGTTATACGGTGGGTTTCGTTGAAGCTGGATTATGTTACTGCAACTGGTAAAGTTGCGGGTGTCGGGCGCGAAATTTAATTACACGACACTGTGAAAGTGCCGCCTGCAGATAAAAGCAACGCAATGACGTCACGGTATGTTTTTTTATTTTTCTTATTTTTTTCTTTGTTATTATGTCTAAAAGTGAAGTCCATCGTTTTACCAATTTTGGTATGGTGTAACGTTATTCCATTTCGAGAGAAATACTTTTGATGGAGAGAGAAGAGAAGGAAATTCAATTATAGATCACACGGGAGATTGGCGTCAAGCACAAGATGAATCACGTGCTGGAATTTCTTTAAGTTATGGATATATATATATGTATTCACATTCGATTTGAATGTATTTCATGTATGAAAGTTTTGTAGTTACTTCTTCTCCCTGGAGAATATTTTCCCACGAGTGGAATACAGACATTGAATGCTACTGCGAATACAAGCATTGATATCTGATATTGAGATGTTACCGCGATTTTAAGAGGATATATAGAACGTCGGTATGCGCATTCTCATGCGAGATAAATAAGTAAGGTATTGTTACGAGAGGCTAACCGTGGGATTTGACATGTGGGAGGGATTTATGTGTGACGTAGTGAATACCAGAGAGTGCCAGAGTAGATGCTCTTTCAAAATTAGTGCAATACGCAGGATTACATATTTAGTGTAAAATCCTTTTAAAATTATAAAATATCTGTCGATATACGAATACGAGTCTACTCTTGACGAATAGATGTAAATTACTAAACAGCGTCTGCCAACATGCATCTTCAGAGAAGTTACAATTTTTGCCACCAGACGTCGTAGGATTATATGTCAGAACCCAATAGCATAGAAACATCAAGCAGGTCCAATACGTCGAGTTATCGTCCAGTTGATGGTCTGTAATGATAGTTCCGCTGAATCGCTGCATGAGTGTTATCCAGAAATTCAGAGATGATGATTTTTATACAATCGGAATGAAATCAGTGAATATTGATAATAGAAACAGCTACGTTCCTAGCATAGAGGCATCGAGCAAGTTCCAATACGTCGAAAAAACCTTCAGATGAGGGTCTGTAATGACGATTCTATTGAGTCGTTGCATGAGCATTTTTCAAATAAATAATTCTACTGTTCTGGTACTGAGTTAACCTATGAATACTACACCCTCGAAGTGCAATGAGGTCTGTATAAACCATAACGCTAATAGAGGCGTGACTATAGCTTCTCCATTTCACCAATAGAGGGACACCTATGTTTGAGCGGAGGTAAATATACGCAAGAGTCTGAGTGACAAATTCTGTAATTAATAATATATTAATTATTAATAACATATACACAATCCATCTGATATGTATGTTATTTACACACACATGATATTTTTACGATTTTTATAAAACTACTTTAAAGTTTTTCTAGCGCATTACCTAGTCTGGCAAGCGCATCCCTACATTGCACGTTAACGGAGTGAGGATATTTGTGCGGTTTAATAAGATATTTGATTGTTTTATGCTTTTTTTATTTTAAACTTAACAATTGGTCTTATAAGGAATCCGTATGTAGGAATTACGTCTTTTTGCTTCGCGCGTATGAGTTGTACTGCGTAAAGATGCAAATTTTTTCTAAACCGTCAAAGGGTAGGCGGGAGAAATTTCAGGGAGAGGGATAGTAAAACACTAAGAAAGAGAAAGTTAAAAGACGTTTTTTAAATGTTGCATTAAGGATTTTGGAGAAAGGGCCATATGTTTGTTAGTAAGTTTGAAGTGCGTGGACATAGAAGAGAGGCAAGAGTTTACGGATGATTTGCGAAACTCGGAAACGGTTAAGTCATAAATTACTAGTAAAAGAAGATTCTAGGTATTACAAAGCTAAGGATCCCGAGGACTTACGTAAGATACTCAACATTTTTTTTTTTATTTTAACATGGTAGACCTCAGTCTTGCCATACAATCTACTTTGAGGTTATGACGCACTAATTTACTTACGCGTGGTTCGTCAACTTACTGATGCGAGTACCCCCAAAACTCAGAATTAGACCAGTCTAATGTGCTCATGACCACATTACTATTCTCCTCATTCGCTTTGATCAAAAAGTCGAAGGGCGGAGGAGGGGAGGGAAGTAAATTTGGAGGTAGGTGTAACTTAACATAGAAGCAAGTTAATACAGACTCTAATGTATTTAGTTGACGCTGACTTTAGAATACATAAAAGGGAATATTATGTGCAATATAAGAAGCTGTGATTATATTTTTCAGTCCCTTGGATATACATAAACTATATAAAAGGAAGACTGCAAAAGAGTATGTCACCAATGGTACACGGACGCGTATTTTTACGCCCTGCGTTGCGTTGCGTAAGCGTGCGTGGGTGCGTAAGGGAGATTGCGCAAGGATATTTACATTTTCCGCATGGAAATCAGGTGCTTCCCTTTACGGGGCGAGCCGTATCCCCTTGTTTACATTACACGCGGAAATTTCCGACGCTGGAATTTTAACGTTTTCGGAAATGAGATGGTGGGCACACGTCGGAGAGAGAAAGAACGTGTAGAAAAGAAAGAGAGAGAGAGAGCGTGAGAGAGAGAAAGAGAGTGAGAGAAATAGTAAACAAGAGTTAGTGTTCAAACGAATAGAAAATGAGTTAAAGGGAACGTGTGTATACTATATAATACATATATGTATATGCGCGCGCATATGGGCTAGGTTAAGGATCCGCGAAGATTCTTAGAATTCAAACTTCTCCTGTAGTGTCTCTTGCGTGTTACATGGAATAAAAAGAATTTTTGCTTAGCATCTTTGAAAACGACTATTGCTCCACCGCGTATCTCGTGAAAAGTTTTACGTTTAACGTTATCGCTGTCAAACTTTTCAAACATTGAATAGGGTACCGGTTTATATCATTTTTTTTACCCCTTAAACCAGTAGACGCTTTTATTTGGGACACTTCAAATAAATGAGGAAAGTACGTAAGATAATAATAATAGCAACAACAATATTGCGTCATTCAAAATATTCATTCATTCGTCAGTAGAATAATTTCTTGGTTTATGTTATATCTTGTATGAATTATTGCTTTTTTTTATTGGTTGTTTTTTTACAAAACAAAAGATTTAGCGATAGGGTAACGCGTAGTGTGGTATAATAACGTGGTAATTTGCATATCTATATGGTATGATCGTATGTAATATTTTTATAAAAATACCCTATTTCCTTGCGGGTATATGTATAATATATGTGCTGGTTATACTGTAGTTTTATATAGATATTGTTTGCTGTTTCTGGTAATTTTCGAAAAAAATATTATTGTAACGACCGTTATCCGTCGCTGGGTTTTTATTCTAGATTATATTGAAAAATCGTACTATCAAATAATTGGAATAACGTAAATTATGTAAAGTTCATGTTTAAAGTTTTATACTTTGCATATATTAATATGCGTATACGTTAGTATTAGTTTTAAATGCATTGTACCATATGTAAAAAGTGACAATTGGTATTGTAATACCTTGTTTTCGAAAAAATTGAATGGATGAAATTCTCTCGCTTTTTTTTCTCGTGTTACAGTGTTTTCTTGAAACCGCCTTAATAGTTACACAATTGAATTATTCGTAAGCACGGAGTATTTAATGATGCTAATAAAATTCTATGTTTTACGTACGTAAAATATGTAATCTGAATCTTTCTTGTATTACGTAATACCAAAAAGATTCAGATTACATCTCTAATTTTTTTAGGACATATCATTAAAAAATATTCTTTAAAAGTGGCGATCACCAGAGTGTAAGAACGATAAAGTAAAATTTCATATAACAGTCATCATAAGTACAAAATATCCATATAATAGTCAATACTGTTCTTGGACAGCACTGTATATACAGAGCGTTCGACAAATTAAAAGCATAATTGTTATTTTCAATTTGACTTACCTCGGTAATTTCAATTTTACAAAAACGATGCCTCTAAATCATGTAACACTCGGTATATCAAAATTCCATTTTTTTCCCTCAAAATATAAAGAATATTTATCAGTACTCCATCAACGTCACTGTAATCCCTGAAATTCTCCATCAGTCAGATTCTATCCCGTGTCCCATAATTCGATCATCCTGAAGGTGGATCAGCGTCAACACGGCCATTACTGTCGCCATCATGCGTATATCGGCCATTGCGCGTCTATATAAGAGATATTAGAATTAACCCGAAGAGTATTTTCCCGCCTTAATATCCAGAGTGGATCAATTTGTTCTCCGAATCCTATAAGGGAGACAAACGTGTTTTGCTCGGACAGTCGACAGTCTGACCAACTACTGAGTTCTTCCCCTTCGTATTACTGTATATAGCTATATATATATTGCTGTCATTTCTGGCTCAGAGAACAATTCAGTAGAGTGGCCGTCCATGAAAATCGACGAAAGATCTTGACGTTATCCGACAGGAGGAAGTCTGAGAGGAGATCCAGCAGATGTACCAACATTGTCCGAAAGCACGCTGCGACATTCCTTGCGGGAATGACAATAACGTATATCAGCTTCCGGGATACAATCCGGAAGCCAAGTTATGTTCGAGAGACACGCCATGTCGTCACACGTTGCGCCAGGAGTACTGCCAACCTACCAACCTACCAACGTATTAGTTCCACTTGAATGCGTACAGTTACGCGATCGGATCTCCTCGTAACCATCGAATTCCGTAACGCCTGGTGAATTCTGCGACCAGCTACGAGATGATCGATCCATAAGGACGACACCAGACAGACACGCGTTCGTTAACGTTGCGAGATCGAGGTTATGACGTTTAAATAAAATGATCATTTTTTTTCGTTTTCTTTTTTCTTTATAATATTGCTATTTCCGTTTCTCGCTTTCTCCGTTCCGCTTGATTTCTTCTCTTCGCTTTTTTTCGACTGAGTGCGTCGCGACGCAATTATTGTTTAGTCAGACAAGCAAAGGACGCTATAACGACTTCGTCGCTGGACGAGAGGAAACGCGTGTTGCTAAAATAATGAAACGGGAAAGTATTGGACCTTATTCTGAGTTTTAAAAATGGAGGATATAAATGGAGGAGGGAGATAGATATTGATTGGAAGATACTGGAAGAGAAAGAGAAATATGAGCCGCCATTTGCTGACAATTCAGAGAGCATTTCCATCGCTACGATTCATACTGCGGACTGTGATATCTGTTTTCGCCCAGAAATTCCAGACGCCAGTGCGTATATCCTTCTCTTTTTTCTGTATCATTCTTTTCCTGCTTTCTGCCCCCTCCCTGGCTTCTCTTTGACTGTACTTCTTTGCTTTGTTTTTTCGGTATACTTTCGTGACCTCATTCTATGGAATATTTTTGTTATCGGTCTACCAGCCATTCTTTAAATGACGTGAATAACCTCAATGGTGCACGTTGCTGTTTCCCACTCGAGTTACATATACGAGATTCCTCCAGCAGGAAGCAACCAACTAACCAACCAACCAGCCAGCCTGCCAACCACTCCACTCCTGCCTCTTGTATTCAGGGTCCCTTCATTACTTCCGCTACGAATAGATATGTGTTTGACGTTCTATCCACGTTACAGAGAAACAGACTAGATTCCATAGTAATTGCGCACTATGACTCATGATAAATTTTAAACGGAATGGAATTGATGTCTGTCTCTCTTTCTCTCTCTCCCTCTCTCTCTCTCTTGTTCTACCACCGAGCCCTTCTATCTCTTTCCACGTGTTACGGGAATCAATGATGACAGAATTCCTTGAAAGGTCCTATTTGACATAAGCTCATCCATCTGGTCGTCATCAACGCCAAGTTCTTGTTGAAATACCTAAAGTTCTTGAAAGTCCTTACAGGCAGTACCAATCCACTTGTCTGTTTCGTCATTTCTGATTTGCCATTCCTTCGTCAGATTCATTCGCAGCAGTCAGACGGAGCAGAGAGTAGGAATTAACGAGGGTGATACAGACTGCTGATGCTGTGTTTGGCGAGGATCTCGAGTGAGAATATGAAGGGAAAAATGAGAAAAAAGAATATCAATGTTTAAATTTCTTTTGGGATAGATGCTTGCTGCTGAACTACGTGGAAATTCTGGCTTTCCTAAAACATCCCCTATGTTTAACCTTCCTTTACTTTGCTTCCTTTCTGCTCTTCCTTTCGCCTTTCGCCTTTCCACCTCTTTTCCCATAAACTAAATGCGGACACATTTCATCCTCGCAGACTCTTGGCTGCTATGGGAAATCCGACTTTTTCGTGTTGCCGAACACCCAGCCACCTGTTATATTGACTCCATAAATTCTTATCGGGTTGTCACGTACGCCTGCGCGAGCGTCGTTTGACCTTCGTTAATGCACGCCCTCTGAGTTATGCGATTCTATTTTTTTTCCTGGTAACACTTTATAACTTCTATTCAACTGTACGTAGCTAGTAGCAGAATTCACGAAAGTAGATTTATACTTTCATTTAGTTAAATGGATACGTGTATTGTTTTGTTTCTTGGATGAACTCATTTGAAAATGTGTGTTTTGAATTTCATGCCTTGGGAAATTGTTGATGTTCAACGGTTTAGAAAAATATTAGGATCAAGACAAATTTGTATTATTTATTAACACATAGTTGATATCAAAAATATATATATATATTTTTAGTGCAGTAATCCGTTAGGTTCTTTAACAAAATTCTGCTGGAACTTAAATATTTTTTCCCCTCTTTTGTTTTCGATACGCTTTATTCTTTTAATCGTATAACATTGAACAAATTTTTACTTTTGTGTATTTTTTATGATACTTTAAAAGGCTCCAAAGAAATCTCTATTCCCTTTCGAATAAAAATCCTCCAGTTATAATCTCGGTTTTGATGTCCTCCTACACTGTATAGACAGTCAAATATAATGCGCATAACGAATAAATCTATATTATTCGTAATTCAAAAATTATAATTCTGGAGCTGAAGCATAAGTTTTCAATAAACGTTTTGTGCAAAATCTCGAGAAGTCTTTAACACTTTTTCCCCCCATTAAAAAGGAGTAATTATAAATATAACAATCATTTATCATTAAAGAGCGCATACTTAAATTATACAATATATGGAAAGCTGGTTCTCCAATTTGTCTAAGATCTAGAAAGAAAAAATACAAAATTTCAATTTTCCAATTAAAATTAATTTACATTGTCATTCTTCATTATATCTATTAATTTTGTGTATTTAACATATTGAGGACGGATCACGAGAATCCTCCTGTCTTCTGTTACTATCGAAGAATAACCTGGCTCCTGCGTACAACTAACAATAAAACGATTAGTCCGCAATGTTGTTAAGGCTACTATATTTCAACTCTTTCTATTAACAATAAACACGATTCCTATATCTGTCATTTTTATTAAATGTAAACAGCATTTCGTCCCATGCACTAACGTTAATGTGATTGCTGCCGACCTGTGTACATTTAAATGACTATTGAGCAATTGCTATTTGCTACTAGTTGCAACGACACTTGATTAGCTAAAATTGCCATAGGGTTGTCCTTCCAATTGAAGCATTCGTGTTTGATTGTATCAACAAACGAGATCCGTTAATCAAACGACTTTGTTTACTATGCGTAGAATTCAATCAGAATTTTAGAAACGATTCGTCTCTAGTACCCGTTTTTGAAGTGACTATCAATAAAAACGACGAATAACGGTCATACCGAATTTTGAACTAGTTAAACTGAAAGAAAATGCAAACATCCTACAAACGAGAATAATTTTATATTAAACAAGTAATATTGAAATAATTAACAAACAGGACTAAGTATTATTAATTTCGAATATTTCACGTAAACTTATGTCCTGTAAACCGTAACGGTTAATGTGTAAAACATAACAGTTTCATACAGCTGCATAAATTGGCTATCGTATAAGTGCATAAGTGCATATTGCATCAGGTTGGGACTTCAATTTGCATTTAGTTGCTGGTTTTCGTTGCGTTTTACACTCCATCTAACAATTTGCATTATTATTAACTACCGAGGATTGCAAATGGGTTTAAAAAAAATTAAATTAGCATTTCTTATCACGAATATTGTTACTATATATTTCTGCCATAGATATCTGACTTTTCGAATAGAATCGTACTATCACCGTTCTGACATATGTCACGTAACTCGTTCAGTTACGTATTACATATCACTGCATGACTATCATATTACTGTCAGAATCTGGAAACGTTATAAGTTTGACATTCTCAATAGCCATATATTCGATATTCACAAAATGCATTGAGCCACGTTAACTTTGGTATATCTTCAATATCCAAATAAATCACGCATACGCTCGCTCGTTATTATTAAGTGCAATCCCGTCACGATGCCAGCAGAGGCTCGCAAGGGCTTTACGCACTCCTCGATAAGTGCTCGAGATAAATCGTGACTTGTCAGTAGCAGCGATTCACATATTTCACTTTCCAATCCCACGGAGAGTCGATACGAATGATTAGTGCAAACGGACGGCCATCGATTCTCGGACCCTCCTGACTTCGTTCGCTCCCTCGCCATCAATGGCACAAAACCTACGGCAGCTATTTTTGCAAATATTCACAGCCGGTTGAGAGCAAAGGATTGTTTGAAAAAAAAAAATTCCCTAGATATTGCAAAATCCTTTCGATACAAAGTATCATACAAAATTAATATACTCCAGTTAATGCAAACGTTAGACAATACATGGAATCGTATAAGAAACATTGACCTGCATAATTTAACGAAATTCATTCAAGCCGGAAATGCTTTGTCGGATAGCTATAGGTTACGGTCACTGGAGAAAATGGCGGTGAAGGTAGGTATAAGGGTTTCTGAGCTACTTTCATTAAAAGCATTGGGCTGCTAGTGGTTCTGATTTTAGTTTCTGGTTGGGAAGGGGAGGGGAGGGGAAATAATGCCAACGAGGGTTGCCGGTAAGTAGAGCGTCCTGTCGTGCGTAGCTTTCTGACGTGAGAATGTAAATTTCCTGCAGGATCGTTTGCGGCTGGCGTATTAATTAGAAGCAGAAGGTGCGAAATTATGTTATCCCCTGGCGTGAAATTATGGTATCTCGTGGCCGGTTTCGTCGCGTGATGGATTTGCTATGGCCGTCGCGTAGGCTGGGTATAACACGGTGCTCGATTATTTCTACGGTTAGCGATTTCATGAAGGAGAGAAATCAGTCTGATATATTATAGGGGGAGGGAGAGTTCGTGTATATATATATACACGAAAAAGCTCATGAGAAACCATTAAGCTTATTCGGTTATCGTGGGGTTTATCCTTCTCGATTCGAAATTGCGAACTCGAATCCTCATGAGGTATCGATAACCTCGTACGATGCTTATGGGTTTTTCTTATATGGTTTAAGCTTGGGATTAGCTAATACCAAGCTTCCCTGGGTATTTCAGTGCTCTTAGTACGAGCGCCTTTAAGATATCGTCTTCGTTGGAAACAACTTTCTCGCTTCTTGTTGTACTCATTAAAGCTTTCGAGTCATCTTGGGAGAACTTTTGATAAAGTTTATACGGAATAAGGCGTTAATACATGGATGGAGCTTTTGACGAGAGACGATACGCCTCCTCATTGTTTCGGGCTAGACGATGTCTAGACAGACAAAATAAGTAGATAAGATTTGAATCTGAAGTAAATTCGTTTGGGATTTCAAACATTTGTAATTTCTGTAACAAAAAGAGTGTTTAGTTAAAAAAGAATTATGGACACGTTGATTCGCATTTGTTTTCTAATAACTCTACAGAGGCAAGTATGGGTCTGACAGACCCAAAGGTTCACTGTGTCTCATATACTTACTGTTTGCATATATCCCTTTTAACTATTGATTTTCCTATAGTTATGTCAAGTAGTTATGAAAACATTATTTTCCAGTTGTGTTTGCGTGCCTTAAGTGCTCTGTAAACGATAACATTGATAAGAACGAATTTGGGTATGAAAGCATCATAGAAATTTATTTGGATCTGACAGCCTCTGATTAATCTCTAGCGCGAATTTTTTTCGAATTTTTTTGAACTTACCTCTGGAGGGTTAATTAAATGTTTAATAAATTTTCACACATCCATAACGAATAGACCTGTATATAGACCCAGGATGAACTTTATTCAAAAGAATATAATTTAATTCTTTTTTTAATAAAAAATATTTCTTCAATTAAGAAACGAAAAATTGTATATACTTGTCACGTATACAATTCTTAAAAATTCATGAATATTTCCGTCGTACGCGTTTCTTCAGAAACAAAGAAAGATGCCTGACTGAAAGTAATTAATTATTTTCAACAGGCGAATATCCAAGCAAAATTGTAACTCGGTCATTATATTCGTTTCTTCTTAAAGAAAAAATTCCGCGTGCCTTGGAGCTCGAGGATTATTTTTCTCTTAAAAGTGCTTTCGTCACACGAAGCTACAACGTAGAGCATATGGCAAATTCGCAATCACTGAGAAAAATCTCTGGCGCTTCTTAGCTAGCCAAGGTAGTACGACAGCATCGCGCTGGGATTTCTGGTGTAAAGTTTAAACGACTTGCGCGACTTTGCGACGTTATGCCATTGTGCATTGGCACGAGGTGTAGTCTACTCACGGCGTAACGTACATTTTTATTCATTACTCGGAAAGTATAACGTTCCCTAGGTCGTGCCCAATTGGTACGTGTCTGCACGTGGAACGTGCTTCCTCTCTGAGCTACGCAATTTACCGAAACCCCATGGCCTCCTTTGGCACGTCCGCCTTAACAGCATTACTGTATTTTTTTTCTTTATTTTTTTTTCTTTATTTTCCCGTCGACAACACACAGTCCCTTTGATGATCCGCTATAATGCGCTACGCGTAAAATCGTTTTTTGGCGAAATCCTCAAGCTTTTGAAAAAAAAATCAAGCTCCTCATGCTTCACTCCTCTCTCATTATATCATTTCATCCCTCTTGTTCTTTCCCTAAACACAATTTCAGACTTGCCTTTGGATCTCAGCCAGATTACACCGGACGATTTCGCACGGGTCTTTTCTCCTATTTACCTTTCACCTTAAGCTAATGCGACGTAATATATAATATTCCTAATTTAACTGCAGTCATATAATTAGCGCTTAGTATTAGTGTATTTGTAAAACTGATTTAGAGACGTCCGATTTCCGTTTTTACAATGTAAACAAAAAAATAGTCTTTATCCGACTGTCTATTTGTTTACTTACTCCATGACAATTGATACTATGGTTTTTTTTTAGCACTTGGCTTACGTCATCATTAGTACTTTGACTAAGTGGAAATGGTATCCACGAAGATACAGTTTCCGGGGTGTTTTAAATCTTGACCAGCCCCACTGATTTATATTTTAACAATTTCCTTCACCCTCGTGCCAAAGCGATGTGTCAATAGTACATTCTAAGTGCGGATGTAAACGTCAATCAGGGGTTATATTACAGTTGAATGTACAGTTCGATTAGAAGTTTTCAAATGAAGGCTAATAATGGAAATTTGTAACGCTTCCAATTCTTATCCTTAACTTTATCTTATCTATTAATATTTTACATTCTCCTCTATTTCATCTCCGTGCACGTTTATCTAAATTTAAAAATATTTTTGTTCATGATGAATTCATCTGTCTGTTGTCATCTTTCGACACAAATCTGAACCCATAATGGACGTTCTAAATTCAGCAGAAACTAATCATGAACATGTCATGAACTTATCCAGACTTTGAAACGGATCATCAACGTTCATCATGGATTCAGGATTATCTCAAAGGATGACGTCATCCAGATGAATTCATCATGAACAAAAATATTTGTACGCGAATTACAAATTACAGCAGGAATATTTACCAAACGTGATCACCATATACAAGTACAGTTATCATAATCATATTGCAATTTGATAACCACAACACATGAGAAGCAGCATATAATATATATTATATAATATATTATATATTATATATTATATATTACAGGATCACTCAGAAGTATCGCATCAACTGAAGTTAGCCTGTCCATTTGATTTCTACCTTCAACTGGTGCAGTACTTCTGAATGACCCTGTATATTACACAAACAATACAATGCCTAACCGCAACAAAGTCTGTCGCCGATTTAATCGAGAAAGCTTTTTTTTCGTTCTCAATATCCACGATATTTCCCTGGAGATGCGCCGCAAGCATTGTAAGTCTTGGGTGACAGTTTACTTTAGCACCGTTGAAATAGCACGTACGCACAAATAGATAGGCATTTTTCCATCCAAACTGGATGAAAGTCGTCGATGGGACTCGTGACGTCAGGAATTGAACGTGAGATTAGAGTGACAAGGGTACGAGGGATGAGTAGGGTGAAAGAACAGCCAGCGCAGCTTCGTCGAAAGTGTCCTTAATGTCACGCACACGCGTGATACGCGTTGGCATCAACCTGAATCCGATATAGCATACGGGGACAGACACCCTGGCCATGTCGGTGAACACTATCGCTGCTTTGGAAATGACAAGAAGCACCCGAGTGTCCGTCAAATCCCTGCTTTTTCGATGACCCTCCAATAAGTGCGAGTATATATGTATATAGATATATAGATACGTATCTCATATATCTATATGTATATATTCACTGACTGCACGGATATCCCTTCATAACTGAGTACCATTCGGAGTTGAAGAATTGGATCCACTTTGATAACCTAATTTAAATGCAAATTGGAGTCGGACTTCAGGAATTGAAACCACGTAGCAATTGATTGCCAACCTTGTAAAATTGTAATTATTTGCGCAAAAAGATTTTTATTCATAATGAATACATCGTGAATTCATGGTGAATTCGTCTAGCTAAAAATATTTTTGTTGTTTTTGGCATAAAAATATTTTTGTTCGTTATGATTTCATAATGAATTCATCCGACTGACGTCATATATTGAAACAATCCTAAACCCATGATGAACGTTGATGATGATGACCATTCCACTGTCTGGATAAATTCATGAGACATGCATGATTAGTTTCCGCTGAATTTGGAATGTTCAATATGGATTCAGATTTTTGTCAAAAGATGACAACAGCCAGATGACTTCATCATGAACAAAAATATTTTTACATACTAGTCTAACTAGATGGAATGTATACTGGGTTCATCCAGTGCCATTTCAGTAATTCTATTTATGTAATTAATTGATACGTAACATTTCCAACTGTTCATTGGTCATTACGTCATTAGAATAGTTTCGATCCGGTTTGATTTTATTTCTCAAAATAATTTCTTAGTCGCATATTATCGCGAAGGAAGTTAGTCGATACGTTCGATAGTGTCGAGTGAAGGCAATTAACGGGATTGAGGTAATTGTTTTAGACTGAAGCCAACATCTCGTGTTAATTAGAACTTACGGGCACCAGTTCGGAACTGGTATGAACCTGTAGCCCAACTATTGCAAGATACTTTGAAGCGGATCGTTTAATCGTGTTCTAAGATTTCCGATCGAACACAATCTTAGTATTTATTTGCAATATCGTGAGCGGCTAGGAATAGCGTGCTATGGCGTCGCGACGCCTTGCGTCGAAGCAAGTTAGTCTCGCTTGCCGTTCCCGGAGGCGATAATACGTTTATACGTAAGCGGCCAATATATCGAATGAAATGGAGAAAAAAAATCATATTCTATCGTATTTCCGAGGAAATATCGAAATTGTATTGCGCTACTTTCCAATAAATATTAGCCGAGTATTTCGCAAGTATCGCGTAACCCCCACATATAAATATGTGCATACGTATACTATACGTATATGTAAAGCATATATGAATATATAATATATATATCTATATATTCATATAACCTGTACAAAATGGTCGCATAGTCGGAGGACGGCATACGCTATATAAAAATGAAAGTCTGCAGCATTGCAGTATGCATCCCCTAGCGCGAAACCTCCCTTATATAGATTGGCGTTCAGATAGAGATCCGGGAATGGATTGCCGATTCAGCGTATATATATTGCTATATAGCCATAATATCGCTAAACCATCGTTAAAAAGAAAGTGGAGGATGATGAAATGGAATAAAAAGAAGAAGAAGAAGAGAAGGAGTAAGAAAGGAGAGCTTCGCATTATACGATCTTGGAAGAGGAAACGAAAGGAGTAAGACATATAGTAAGAGGGGGTGGTTTCGTCGTAGGGGGTGAAATCCTTGATTTACTCGAGCTTTTTATTGGTAAAGAAAAACGGGCAAACAGGTTATCCAAGGCATTGGATTGCCTATAGATATAGAGAGGGTGGAGCGTGACGTGAATGCACCCTTATGTGTTAGGGGTAGGAGCATAATGCTACTCGTGCTTCTGCTACTCGGACATCGCAGCTGGGCAGACCGGTTCTTTCCACGGGCTCTTCCAGCCATTTCTCCCAACCCCTTTCACGCTCTCTTTCACCAATCCTCCCTCCCCGTGTGCCTCTCTGAGCCTTAACCTTCCAGTAAACCACCTACCACCCCTTGCGCTCTCCAAACCAATCCGCACAATATCCAACGTGATTTTGCGACTTCCGTTTCTCTCTTCCTCTATTTGGCTTCCCCCCCCCCCCGCCCCTTTATCTGCCTCTCTCTTTCTCTCTTCAGAATGCTTTCCAGCAGCGATAGTAGCTGTAGCAATAGCAGCAGCCACCCCTTGTCACTGCACCCTGCTGGAACCCCATCGACTTCTGCCCTTCCAACAATCTCTCGCTCTCCCTCTTTTCTGGCTGACCTACTTGCAAAGAATTGTCCTCCGTTGGTACATGCTATTTATCGTGAATCGCAATCGTCACTTTGAGCACGATGGCGATATTGTGTTCTGTCGCAGTGGAACGGTATTGTTCCACACGTTGGTGCTGCCATCTAGAGAAAAAAAATAATGAAATCTAGCGATATCGAATTGAGCCTATTAGAATTTCATTATGTTGTTTAAGGGTAAGTGAATCGGATCTTATTTAACTTGACGTGATTCCCATTGGATATTTCGGCTTTGGACAGCTTACGGTTTGTGTCAGACTAATTAGATTAGGCGTTGCTTCTTTTTTTGTTCGATTCCTTACCGATAACTCATTAAAGATACATGGTGAAGGGACTCCATTTGTCATTTGTCACTGCCATGAATTATTAATTTAGTCGATAGTCACGATCAGATGTGATGAAATATAATTTTTCAGTTCCCACCAATCTTTTCCAATGGACCCTGAGGGTTGCGGCAAAAGAAAACTAAAGAGAGTTTTGAGCAGGGTGAGAATTTCTGGTTAGGATGGGATGACAGTCGGGGGTCGCCATTTTTTCCGTTATGGGGATACGATATGAGGAAATTATTCTGACAGAGTAGAGACGCCAAATCGAAGATCCTAAAGAAGAGAAATACCCAAGCAACAATCCCGATGCTCAGCCACGGTTGAAAAACGGCCTAAGTTTGGACCAATCTTAGCTGCCAAGTCTTGGTTTCCAATGGTGGACCAAGAGCGGTAAAATTCTTGGCAAAATCTTAGCCCAACGTCGAGCTGAGATGGAGTTCATATCAATATATTAAGTCCCAGCAAAATCTTGGGCCAATCTTGGTCTTAGTCTGGACCCAACCTTGACGTTTAGAAACTTTTTGAATTTAACCAAGCTGTAGTGAGATCTTGGGCTAACGTTGGTTCGAGTCAGGGGCTGAATTTAACAGTCAGTATTTACTTGTATTTTATTACACTGTATTAATAAATCTTATTTAATTGGCACATACGCGTGTACACTTACCATTAGCACCAGTTAGCACTTATGTTTAAAATAGCCAAGTGGTTAAGGAGGTCGATTGTCAATCCAAGGGGTCCCCAGGTTCAAATCCCATAATCGGAAAAAAAATTTGAAATCGTCAAAAAAGTATTGAAATGTCGAATAAAGATGTCACAGAAAAGTCTTGATTAAAAAAACAGATTAACAAATGTAACAAGAAATAAATATTTCTAAGTTAAATTTTTATTTTTCATCTATCGGACCAATGTTATTGGGCCAAGCTCGACGATCGATCCTGGCCCAAGCATGGCCCAATCATACCAGCCAATCCTAACCCGGACATGGCTACCAATCTTGGGCCAGCAGTGGCAAAAACGCTGTTATCATTCCAATATCAGGTAGAGAATTGTATGCCAAAGTTTGGCCAGAACTTGCCAATATTAGACCAAGACTGGCCCGATTGTCAATTGTTGGCTGGGTAAAAAGCAAGATGAAAAATGGGAACATACAAAAAAGAAGGAAATGAAAAAAAAGATAATACATTTTTCTAACACGAGATGGCATCTCGATAACGATGCCCTTCTTGATTTACATTATTATCTTACGAAATGGTGGTGCCCCGCTGACAACGCCCGGTAACGACAACGGCGAAGTATAGCGGATTACCTTTTACGCTTTCGCACTTTCACTTTTTCGAATCAAGAGGGCAATTCTCGAACAAGCGATATCGCGAATTTAAATTAAACCTTCGTACGACCGCGGTAAAAGTTCAAACCCGTGTTCTGAATTTGAATTAAACGAATACCGGACTTTTCCATTGGTGAAAATTTCGCTATTGTTCGCAAAGCAATTCCACCACCCCTTATACCGCCATTTCAGCCCATCGTCAACTCAGCCTCGTTTATAGAAGGGATATCCAACTGTTCCAAATACCATTCACAATTTCTCATGCTTTTCAATCATTGTACAACCTTCATCACTGTTTCTGAATTTACCCTCAAATCATGTCAATTTTTTATCATGCCCTGGAGTGCTTGAACAATTAGCTTTGTTCTGAATACAACAAAATCTTTTTCTCCCTTATCTTCCTTTCACCACTCATTGATATCTTGATCTCAACGTCCATTCGTTTGATCATATTCAACGTGTTTATAAATTCAGGAACGAATCTCTCGGCCGCCATATTGCCTGTTCTATCAATCCATGGAAAATGCGTCATCAGAATTTAATAAAGGGTTCCTCTTCGGAGTGTACCAATTGGTATAAAGACTGGGTAGATTTTCAGGGTTGGTCCACTTGGTACTTCCGTCGGAATATAAGCCAGCCTTAGCCCTCGATAGAGCTACCCTTCTTGTTCGTTGTCAACCCTTTCTTTTCAGTTTCATCCCTCAGCATCCCTCATCCTCTGAATCGCTCGTTTGTAAGCACGCTGAGTATAGAAGTAATTACCATTCATGTCGCGAAGAGTCTTGCAGCCTGCTGGCTGTGCAGCGTAAACAGGTTATTACATGGGATGTATGAAAGACTATAAACTTCGTACCTGTATAAGTACTATACTGTATATTATCTCTGGGTGAGCTTCCCTTTTACAGCTTTTTTCATATGTTTTGCTGACTCAATCTGTACCTGTACCAAACTGTATGTAGCTTTTTGTCAGGCACTGTATACTAACAGCATTTTTTGTCTAGAAATATTTATAACAAATTTATATTTTTTATATACAATTCTCGGTTATTCGATTTTGGTGCCTTGACCATTAATACGAATTAATAAGTTTTTAACGATAAAAGCTTTAAGGCAATAGCAACCAAACTCGGCCCGCTGGACTGGAAAATAATTCGATTAAACGATAAAGATGTTTATTTAGATGACGTTCTAAAGCTCACGAGATTCAAACTGTTGGATAAAGCTTCTCGAAAGTTTGCGATTCGGTAATTCGCTGAGCTTTCGAGCTTTCGATCCACTTTAACAAAGTTTCGCACTTGACCTCGTATACTATATAGGAATAAATGAAAATTGAATATTAGGATATCGCGTGCGCTGCCCATTCTACGAATGAATTTTCAGGTTAATTAATAATAATTAATAAACCGATGCTTGTCTTTGGTAAATATACCATATAAATTTCTGATCAGACCATGAGCCATGTACCTTTTATATTATGTAACACATGGCACCGGTGCTCATTTGTAAATTTATATTTAATCTCCATACTCCCGGTAAGGTTCGACTTTAATGATATTAGTTACGTCACTAGAAGGCCACATACCAGGATATTAATTGGAGAAATTATTCAATGCTGGCGTAGGTTGGTAGATCCGAAGTTCAAAGGTTACGAGGGACGTAATATGTAAAGGGTGAATGTTTTAGGTGAGCTTACGTATACGTTATACGTACGAAAGTCGAAAACTACAATATTCACTGATACCTACCCCTAACGGTACTACCCGATACGTACTCTCATTTATTTTACACTGTCAATAAAACGCATATAAATTTTCAGTAACTGCGGGAAGTATACATATACTGTATAGGTATATACTGTATATATAGATATATACGGATAGGTAACTTTTTACATATTATATACCTATGTATTATATACCCATAATATAAAGCTATCAGATTCACGTACGCTTTCCATTTTATATTCAGGATTACGCGTTAAGTAATCCCAATGTTTTTGCGAAGTTATACCAAAAGCTTTCAATACATCCCTCCATATTTCTCAGACTGGCTATATATACCTGCTGAGAATTAACGGCCAAAATCCATTTTCTGCCTTTTAATGCTCCTCGGAGCGTTAATAATCTCAGCTAGAGAATTTCGTGTTAAGGAATATTCCGCACGTCGCTGGCAGGATTAAGGCGGCAAGATTTAAATCGCTATAACGCATATTATATATACGCATCGAATAATGATGAATTCGTAAAATTTTCATGTGGAAATCATACAAAGCGGTATACAGCAACCCGAGCAGAAATTCTGTCAGGCTGCCTGATGTCGTATCAGGTCCGGATCAGGTATCGGTATGGCATGTCTGATCAGGATAGCCGGATGAAGCCCAAATCCTGCCCTGATCATGCATCAGTACAACATTTGTAAATGTGGTCAGCCTGAAATAGTTCACGTCACGACGGTATCAGGCACCGGTAAGGAATTCCTCGTCAGGCTGACCAGGTGAGGCCCTGATCCGGTCCGGATCGTATATTAGAATATCTAAATGTGGTTAGCATGAAGTGCTCCACATCAGAACGGGATCAGGTACCAGTGTGGCATGCCTGGTATTATCGTTTTACAATATATGTATAAATAAGAAAAGTTGGTTATACAGTCTAGTATAATGTCGTTTTTAGGGAACCAGCACATTTATTTATCGTTTATCAAAATTTTGTTGTTGTGGATACAGTATAGTTCCCCAATGTGGGCCCGATCAGTATCCTGATCAGGAGCGGATCAGAAATGCCGTTACATGCCACATTAGGGCCGGAAAAGCGGCATTATCCGGGCCGGATGATCAGTTAGGGACAGCCTGATGCGGCCCGGATCCCGGCCGGAATAAATTTCTGCTCGGGAAGGTCCAACCGTGTTGCACTGCAGTTCGTTTAATACTTTATACTGACTGAGTTATGCTTGGAACATTTCTATGGACTCGTATAAGGGACGTCGGGAAACCACTTAACGAAATTCATCCAAATAGAAATCACATTTATAATATTTGCCAAATGGTAGCGTCACGATCTTGAAAGGAATTGCTCGCGGCATCCCTTTTAATGGAATTCTGCGTCACAAAAGGAACGTTTTAAGGTAACAATAAGAACCCGATGGTTCTCACGCTAAGCTGCGCCGCGATGCCGCCACCGCCCAAAACTGCCCGTATAGAAAATAATTCTGGGCGCTAGCTGAGGCTTAGCTAAGATCACGTCAAATCCAAGCCTATAGCGAAGTGTGTTATTTCCTATCCTTTCTATGGTAGTCACTTTTTACACACGAGTGTGTTGTTTTTACGTTGGAATATGGGGTTCTAGTTAGGACAGCTATGTAGGACCAAGATAGGATTGTCCCACGTTATTATTAAGGACCTTGATAGGCAGGCCTGACTGGCCTGTATAGGCTTATTAATCAGGGCCAGAGTTTGAATTTCCGTCCAGTGGCATAAAGATATAGATAATTTATCGGACTGTTAATATTCGTTAAAATACATCGAACATACGATTGACGTAATTGCATAATTGTGTAATTGCAAGCAAATTAAAAAAAAAGGATATGTGCAGATGTCCACTGGACACATATCAATTTGTGACGCCGGGAGCAGAATTTGAACCTGCAATTGTCGACATTAATAGGGATACCCACAATAAATTAATATGGATGCCTCGATAAGACCTAATTGAGACCTAGTTAGACACTGGCAGGGAAAACTCTCATTGTGGAAACCCTGTTAACCCTTTGGGTACATTTGACGAGTGAGACACGTCATCTGCTTACTTGGGCGAAGTTACGGTGGACGAGTCTGACTCGTAGAATCCATGTAGCGACAAATTAAATCCGTCCATGGGCATAAAAATCTTCAAATAATTCAGTACTCAAAGGGTTAATGCTTGTAAGGGGCCCATATTTCATCTGGGCTGCCCTGATAATTTTCTACACGTATGCACGACGACGTCGACGAAAACTGCATGGAAAACAGCATGCTAAGTATTTCGTTACGCGATTCGTTAACCGTCTATCGAAATGGCTGACTAGGGCGATCGTATTTGCACGTTCTACTACGTGTACCACCCTTTACGTATAAGGCGTGAAATTTTCACGGTTCTTCTAAAGTTTCGTGATTACTGCTTTGATGGAACAGTAGTTCCAATTGTTATCAGTCTTATATAACCTAGTTGTTAGAAGACAACAACACCTGTGATATTTAGGTTAGGAATGATCTGGTGACAACGCACGATATAAACTAGGGGATGAAATGTATAATAATTCACAAATCTTATTACAAATTTGAAATCAATCCTATCGGGTTTATGTATAATCAATATATGTATAAACTACGGAAAAAACAATTAGAAGAAAAATAATTTATTATTAGTACCTATTTATATATCCAATGAAATGCATGCTATCTATTACCTACACGTATTGCCATGGTCCAATTATATTTGTTTGCTGACAAAAAACGTGATGTACAAAAAACATAGCGGTCGGTTTAAAAGTTTGCAGAATAATAACACAGCAAGAGGTGCGAGAAAAGCTACTTGGAAAAATTGTACCCATTCCTGATTCTCAACGGACGAAGGAAACGAATTACGCTACATTGGATAACGGCAAGTTTTCACGAGAAGAGACATTTTGGAAAATTGAAAGCGACAAAGAAAGAATAATACTCTGTTTATGAATATTTCACTAGGAGGTCAATGAACTGATTTTAGAGACGACGATGACGTAACTATATGCACTTCCGGGAGTGTGTTGTATGGAGTTCTCGTTATCACGTGCTGACTGCACGTACGAATCTAGTGGAAACGTAAAAAAAATTAGTTGAGAAAAAATTTTAAAAAGCGAGTAAGTATTCAACAAGGTTACCTCACATTTTCAAACATTTCTGCAATTACAAAGTTCCCGTTCCTCAGCTTATCCGTATAATTGTCCTGAGCGAACCACACTTTTATATACTGTTCCCGAAGCCTTGGGCCGACGGCGGGCTAACCGTCATGGAAAATGGTTCACTGTTTTCAACCGTTGAAATGCAGACTCTTTTTGTTTTTAAACTTTTCCCTTACAGTAGAGACGTCAGGGTAACAAATGAAACTCCCGGAAGCCCCAATACGAATAGGTATATCTGCCTACCTATCTACGGCAGGAACCTGAAACCAGACAGTCTTACAATGGAATTTCAAAATTCAGACTGGCCCCATGTTCTTCGATCACTCTTCGTCTAGAAGCTTTTTCGTAAAAAGCTCTCCACCAGCTTCCGGCACTTTTTTTCTTTATTATTTCTGCTACAACGCGTCCGAATATATATAGCTTTTAATGTTGCGAATAATAAAAAAGATCGTGCCCTATCCTTCCGTATCTTACTGTCTGACCTAAATGTATTATCGTTCCAAAAAAAAGACCTTTTTTTCCAGTGAGAATTTCGATTTATGTTTAGGACACGTAAAATTGTAGCGATTCTAATCTTTTCTAATCCAAAAAACTAGTTAGGTTATCAGCGCTGTCCAGAAAGAGGATTAGCACGGTCACAAGGATACGTGCAGTGCGCGCGTCACGTAGGGAATCAAAGCGAAAGGGTTATTCGGCTAATCCGATTTCTGCTCCGGATACCAATCTTAACCGGAAGGCCTTAGGTACACGTGAAAATGCGGCCTAACAAAATGCTTTCGTCTAGCTGAAAAAGAGAAGAAGAAGGTGAAAAGGTCAGATAGCATAAGAGACTCAAGTCTTACCACAAGGATACTTAAGGATAATGAAACCAGGAATGGATAGGATAAAGGAGTAGAAAAAGGTTAAATGGGTAAAGGATGGTCTAGAAATCCTCAATTAAATCCTCACATTTTTGTTGTCTCTTTTTCTCTCTCTCACTCGTATACGACTTTTACCTTGTTTTACTCGTCCCCATCGTTGTCCGCTGACGAGTATTGGCCACTCCGTGACTAGCCCAGCCAATTCGCATCCTGCAAACTAACTATCACTGTCCTCCTTTTATTTTGAAGATTCTCTCTCTCTCTCTCTTTCTCCCTTTACTGCCAGCAAATTACGTTGGGAATATTTCGCCAGTGCACAGGGTCTTATGGTCTTTTTACGATATTCCTACATATAGCTATAAACGTACATACTGTACAGTGATGATATACAGATATACAGTCAAACAGTCCTAACCTTAACTGAGGTGCACTCGAAATGTTCGCGAGCTTTAAATTTATATTTCAATTCTGAATGCGTTCTATCCACGTTCACTTCATCATGTAGGAGCATTGCAATTTTCCAATTTAATCAGCGTACACGAGATACAAAATACTGTTTTAGCACTATATCTATTTTCAACGAAATATTCAGAAGAAAAGATCGATAATTGCATCGATCGATCCAACATTCTATGATATGGTGTTATTATATAATAAAGCTATATGCAAATCGGCGGTCATATTGAAACCCAAGTACATGTACCTGTCACCAAAGAATTTTTCTGGCGAGCTTATAATTAGCGTGAAAAACAATGCACGCGTTTTAAACCCTATTACTACTTATGCGCTTAACGAGTTAACGACTATCGTTAACGCGGAACTCCGTGCTTGCGCGAGTCATTAACCGTGATAAATATCGCGCGCTGCGTTATGACTTTTTCCAGAGGAGTGCCCTTGCCACTAGCGCGCAAATGAATTTTGCACATTCCAAACTGGCCGTTACGCCAAGAATCCGCTAATCTCAGCCATTAGAGCGAACCATTATTCACACTAGTGAATCGTTCTCGAGCTCTCGTTTGTCGGATAATATAGAAAAAAAAATAAATAATAGAGTGCCCGACATTGCACTTAGTAGTGGATTGACTCGAATACGAATTCGCTAGTTGCGCAAATTACCGCTTGGCGAGTTAGTCGCTTTAACGATAATCACGCGACTGCAGCGCTGTTAGCGGAGGCGTCGTCTAACTACCGGAAACTGACCCAGCTGATTGTTACTGTGTTTGGGATAGGGAAGTACTTCCGTCAGCTATCGATACTATACGTAGTTCGCATATTCGTCTCAATTATGCTGTTCAACCTTGAAACTGATATGAATGAAATATTTATTGAGGATTTGAAAATGGCCGATATCGATTGACCTCGGAAAAATCTTCTCTCAGGGATTCTACTCTATGATCAGCCAGTGGGGACGCACTGCGGACTTGTACAGTAGTAAGTGAGGACCATGTAGGTTCTCAGTCTAGCGTGAAGGGTGTTACTGATTTGATTGTGGTACAAGGGTAGCAATTGTATGACGTCATAGGGATAGTCACATTCGATTGGTAGGTGTGGGAATGTGGTATATGCGACGTAATTGAAAGTGCTAGAGTTCGGAAGAATATGCCAATAAATTCTGATGGGATCTACTGTCGTGAGATGTGTAATGGAGACTACCTATGCCTATATAAAATAACTATCAAAAGAGAGAGAGAGAGAGAGCAAGGGAGAGAGGGAGATGGCAGCAGCGTTACTTCTGTCGCTGAGGTAAATCCAGGTGATTGGTGACTACCGGGAGTAAGAGGAATAAGAGGTGCTGGGGCCGAATGAGATAAGCTTTGGTAACACGTGTATCGCTGATTAGTTCATCCCGTCCCAATCCAGTTGGCTATTGGTTTGTCGAGAATTCCCAATTCGTTGCCACTAGATCACTTCATTATGCTATAGCCTTGATCAACGTAATTTATCCCGAGTGAATATCCGATGTTGTTAAACTTTACTCACGACCTATTCATGTACAAAATACGTGAAATATTATAAAAATTCAATTTCTAGTCGAAAATAATAACCAATAACAACACATTTCTAATTGACTTTATTAAACTAACTACGTACCATATGCAATTATGAAATATCAGTAAGTAAACGTCACCAGTTGCATATTCTCTGTATATATGACGTACAGGACAAGTAAGCAGCCATGTGCATACATACCTATATATATATCAAGCAATCAATTAAACAAGTATGTATATACAACCTGTGCTTTTCCTACACATGAGTGAGATATAAATTATGTCACGGCGTCTTGTAATTGGCTCATATTAACCGAACTACTTGCGGCAATGAGACCTAACCTATCTTCTTGGCTGGTTGCTTGCTCAGTTTACGGTGCTGCCATCTTGGATAAGACGAAGAGGATGGATTCGCTGCGGGGAGATAGGATTGCTACATTTATCCTCGAAATCCCTGCTTTCTCCTTCCCAACTATGTTCCTTATAATAGTTCCTTCTTGCTTCTCTGACTTTCTTTCTACCATCGGCACTTTATTCCTTTATTCCTTCCGCTCTGATCTCTGTGAAATCCTGCTGCGTTCATCTAGGAGACTTACAGCATCCCTATGTCTAGAATGGACCTGTCAACCCCTTTAACGGTCAATGGCTATCTTCTTTCTTTCTTTCTTTATTTCTTTCTTTCTTTCCTTCTTTTTTTAGCCTCTCCTTCACGTTCCGTCACTGTCAAGTTCTCTCTTTGACTCTTCTTTTACCACTGGTATACGCAATATATATATATATACCGTAACTTCCATCCGCTATGTCATTTCGGTACAATGATATATATTTCTTGGTTTTATTTATTGTACAAAGTAGTAACATTATGTCTTCTACGAAAGAAAAAAAAACCATGTAATATTATCTGCTATGAAGATCTCATGAACTCAGGGAACGTGGAAACATTTATTACCCCCTTCCCCCTCCTCCCAGTAAGAACTCCTCTTAGCTTCTTTTTCGGGGTCGATAGAATAGCGGAATTAAAGCAGCGCGAGAATGTACATAAATTTTTAAGGATTCTCCCAGAGTCCATCGACTGGCGATTCATGGAGGAAGCTACACGATGGGATTACTCGAATGTACACTGCACTTTTAATCATTCATTGAGATAACAGGATTAAGGTAACCCTCGTCTAAACCTCGATACCAGAACCGAATATCCGGCGATCCCATATTTCTTCTTTTATTTTTTCAGCTTGAAACTCTCACCCCTAACGGTACACGTGGACGGGCACGATGTTAGGTTATCAATTTTATCGAGCTTATACTGTATCGATTTTTTATATTTCAATCAAATCTTGGAAATATTCTGAGGAGGATACGAGATACCTCAGCTTGTCTGTCCAGAATATATTTTTATTGAAAAAGAAACCTTGTGAAGAGTTATCGAATTGTAGAACCAATCGAAAACCAAAATAATTGAATACGTTGAAGAGTGAACGAAAATTTTTTGAAAGTGTACACGATTTTCCTGTGAATTTTTGTGGAAAGCTAATGGAAAATTTGCAATCGTATTATATGTCGATTTTTTTTTCAAACATTGACATCTCTATCTTACCATATGGTTTTCGGTAACCAATTTGGATTAATTTTTTGAGGGGGATTTATAAATCCGAGCTCCTCCTTAACGCACTCCGATTTGAATTTTTTTTTGCGCAGTGATAAGTCTTCAGATTTGGATTACTGTCTAGAGTAAGAGAATAATCCTTTTTTTTTGGTTTGTTGCTATTGTATCACTGCGTCTTTGGTATTATCAATGATTTGAATGGTGGCACCAGCTTGGGACCATTTCCAGTTATGCACATAGTGATGCCATGGCGTCGAGCATTTCAACAAAGGGAACAAAAGAGACGCCGGATGCCGTATATATATGCTACACATATGTACAGAGCATGTACCTAGTTTATTGAAAGAGGAATTCTATGTACTCACACAACGTGTGTGCTTCGAGCGAATCGAAACTGTGTCGAACAAAGTCAATAGATTCTCGCGTGGGAACGAAATGAAAATTTAAAAGCTCAAAGTAAATTGATGTTCTTAACCACGTTCTGATTGTATCTAACGAAGTATCACAGATGGAGTATATTTTGGTACATACGTAGTACCCATTGTACTGTAGTATATACTGGTATACGAATTGTTTATTAAAAAAAATATATACAAAATTTAAAATAACGATGCCATGTTAGACGCGAACCTAAATTTAATTTGGACAAAGTTTTTCAAGAATGCTGAATCCTTTATTTTTCTTTTCTCTCCAGAATCTTTGTAAATTATCGACGCTTTTATTTGGTCTCTGCTTCGCTATCGGATATCGATACAGTACACAGAGAAAATTTTTCAATAATTATTCGTGTGCACTTCACGGTATAAATTACCGAGGAAAACAGGAATCCTGGGATATCTTCGCATTCCATCATCCTTTGTCGATACGGCAGAACATTATTAATGGCAGCAGAAGCAAATTTTATAGTGTACATAGTAAATTCTAAAAACTGGAAATTTTTACCGTGCTGCATGGTAAAATTTTTAAATTTTCATCTTGATGGTACCATCCGAAATTGGACCTTTACTTTATATTGTATTTGCGATTTATTGAAGAAAAAACATATTTTACTCGTGATAGAACTATATGTATAACGTAATAGACCTTTAGGTTATAACCTAAATGATAAAGACGTTTGTTGGATATTTATTATTTTGCTGTTCATAAAGGATTTATATATTTCAACGATTTACCATTAGTTATATCGATTAGTAATGCACATTGAAAAATATACTTCCATAGAGCCAAAAGAGAAAATCCAAAAAGTCAGCGGCGATCACTGGAAAAATCCCACAAACCTACTGCCAAAAACAAGCGAATGATGCGCGCCTCCACTGTTCTACTATAATTAGTCGAAAACTGCCGAAGATAACAGTAGAGAAATTAATTATCACGGGATTTCATGGTAAACATTGTACGATTCCACAATAAGATCTATGGAAATTCACTATTTTTTTCTTGTTTGGCCTCAGTAAGCGAGGAAAATAATGTACTTCACGGTAAAATTTAATCTAGTAGTTGTGATAATTTGGCTTTTTGAGATGAGCTTATACATTAAACAAGGTATAAATTTAAGTTTTACTCTGAATGTTTTAAAGTAACAAAACTTTTACCATTGCACTTTAGTAAAAATGAATGTGCTGTGCTTTAAATTTTACTGTGTTTTGATGAATTATTTTAAAATAAACAGATATTATGTTTAGAAATACCACGATATCCCACGAATACCGTGATTTTCACGGTAATTCTTAATGAAAAATTCTCTCTGTGTAGCTGTACAGCATTTTTATCGATTAATAAAGCCAGAGGGAGCTTCTACAATGTTACCAGATGCAAATATTTTTGCGAAATTCTTCTCTGTAATACGTTAACGGAAATTCCATTTCTATACCTATACTTTTTCGTTTCCTCTATCCTTCTCTCTCTCTCTTTCTCTTTATTTCCCTTTCTCTGCTTGCGCTATGAAGCGAAAAGAAAGGGCTCCAAAGAATGGACTTCGAATGGGTTACGAAGTGGATCCGGCAGACGACGAAGAAGCAGTCCAGGAAGGAAGTGCAACTTCAGGATGCTGAAACGAGTTTCAACCTCACGGTCGTTTGATCCCAACCTGAGAGCCCGAGTACTGGCTACTTACCTACCACCCTCTGTATTTTTATTCTCTTTCTTCCCTTTTTTTTCCTTCTTGCTTACCTTCCTTCTCTACACTTTTATGCTCTCCTCTCTCTCTGGCCTCCTCTTTTTTACCTTTCTTCTTCTTTTTTAGTATCCTTTTTCTTTTTCCTTTTCATTTTATTTTCTGTTTCTTCTCATTCCAGCGCATGACTTCCTTTTCGGCAAACTCATACCGTCGAGCGAGATTTTATCTTCACGACGGTATCGTAGCTTGCAAATGAAATCTTCCTTATCAGTGAAATATTAGGTATATTGATTCATACGAAATTGTTCGATGAACCTTCATTAATCTCGTTTGCCTTTTGTAAAATAAATGTTTTATCGGAGTTTAAACCCTTCGATGGTCCTTGTAAGCTTTGTTAGGATGAGGAAAGGTTGGATAATATTATATATTATTCTTTTTATCTGTATAATTAATGTTTCTAAACAATCCACCCGAAATTTGGTGGGTGAAATTTGTTTATGCGCAACTATTTCGCCAGCAATTTACGATGTATGTGAACGCGAACTTAATGAATATGCCGATACATAATTGTGTTGAAGTATGAATTTGAAAATTTTTTTTCAAGAATGGAAATTCCTTGTTTTATGGAAAATTTAAATAATGCTCCTAGATTAGGGCAGACCTCTTTAATTCAGTATTATTATTATTATCATCATCATCCTAACGTATGACCAATTATAGTGCAAACTTTCATACATTATAATTATACTCAGCCAATATATATTTTAACATGTATATAGCTATAATTCGTACTGACCTTTACAATGCATGATACATGACTTTTTTTGTGCATCGCGTGGGACATCTAATTGCTATCCATCATTTATCTGCATTTCGTTATCACGCCTTCGTAGAAATATATTTTTTTCAGTTTTTTTCAAGATTCTTCTATATGGCTACTGTGTGATGTTTTTCGATTTTTTGAAAAGCACGAGATACGCGATGCAGTAAAAGAGCTTTCGAGCGATGTTAAATGAAATTTAAAAGTTTTGCGGATTCTCGTTTCCGCATGCGGGTGCGCAAGTTCTACTCTGCTTGGGTCTCCGCCGCTGAACGATTTTAACTTTACTCTAAAACTCCTACGGCAATTGCTTCGCTTGGAATTTCAATTAGATGTTATCGATTTTTCAGACGGTATTTTCCCTTTGATTTTTCATAAATATTCGAACTTCGACACGGTTGTTTTTTACGCATACCAAATATTCTTTTCTCCTTGTTATACGCAGATCGACCTATATTTTTTTGCAACTTCAAGAAAATTCTTATGGAAAATAATTTTTGAGTATATTTCTAATTTTTAAGATATGTGCTGTGACTTGATGTTTTGTTATTATCCATTATAATATCTTATATGAAACATTAACTATGTTAAATATTAATAATTCCATATGCCATCTATATTATTTATTATTCTCCACGTTTATTATTGGATTTTTCTATTTATTGCTTTGAAGACGAAAAGATTAAGTTCCACTCTCCGAATAGAAACATTCAAAATTCTTGATAGAAAAAGAAACAAATATTTATAACAATTTTCAAAGTCACCTTATGCTTAGGCATACGTATACGTTATAACTACAAACCAAGAATATTCCCTAGCTGAGTCCACTGCTGCATTCTGCACATTTGAATAGATCATTATAAAGTATGAAAATTCCCAGCAAACTAGGTACTGCCTTAAAGTAATTTATTTTAACTCATAAGCCAATTTGACAGTGCGTCAAGAATTTTCGTTTTCGAGTAATGAGAAACGAAGGCGCTGCAACATCACTCTGCATCATTATTTTTGAAAATCGTGCATGGAAAAAAAAGGTAGACAAAATAGTACTAAAAATATCTCAACCCTCCAGACTCTACTATAGCTGTACTCATTAAGTGCATTTTGAATGTGCAATGGAGCGCGTGCATGCATATTGATCGCGTGGAAAATTTCCAAGGATTTCACGACGAGCTCCTCTTGAGTCTGCAACCTGAGTAGGTAATCCTCTTCAGTTTTATCCACTATCAGATTTCGCATTTCGCCAGCATTGCTGGTATAGCTTGGTGGTAACGCATATGGTGGGTATGATGCTGGTAATTAAAAATATGCCCATTCACATATGAAAATGAAACGACGTTGCCTTGATTTGATTTTCCACTCGTATAAGTATAGATTATACTTATCATTAGTACGCAAATCCGCCATATTGGCGTGATGTACCATGGCGGATCGATGCATTGATATTAACGACTATGTCCATCGAGGGTTGCGACAATTTCGTTTCATTTCGTAATTAGCAAATTAGACCTCTGGAAAAGACTCGAATGACAATAGGGATATAAAGCTGCTAATTTAAGCCGAGCGCCAAAGTAATTAAATTATTTAAACGATAAGGGCTCTTGGACCGATGCCCTTTGACATTCGTTTGCTACTATATTTCTTTAAAATTGAGTACTACTTTAATTGTAATTAAGTGCTTCATAAAATTTATTTAAAAATAATTATCAATCACTTGTATAATACGTATATTATCGATTGTATTGATTAATATTTTGTATAATATAATTTTCTGATTTTAAAATGGAATATATTAAGATTTTACATTGTAGAATTCCGAAGACTTACTTTCAGCTCAATTTAAATTTTTATGCAAAATATCTTTTTGCTTCGTTGTTTATTTAATTTCACTTATAATTAAATCCCCAACTTTTATGTCTGTTCCTAATGGCGTAATGATATTTGCATGAGACTTTCGTGGCGCTACCGATCGATAGCTGCTTACAATTTAACATGTACTAATAAGCAAAGCGAGTTACGTAATCTGTCTATCAAAGATACGCCATTTCGGAAAATTTTCGAGCCTTCAAGACCGACTGGGAATTTCACGGGTTCTCTGGGTCTCAAATTTTATCCTGGACCGCATCCCGATTTTCCTATTTGAGCCTTATGAGACATGACATTACGTTCGCAAGATATAAGGATTGCCCCACAGAGTGAAGACCATTTTCAATTTATTTAGGCATTATAACCATTGTTTTTTTATTGTAACGAACATAAATATTTAATAATCATCTATTTTTTTAATTATTCGCGAATTCTTCGCATTGGCAGCGAAAAGTCAGGTTTAACGCTTCTTTTCCTACTTGAGTATCCGGGTATTGAATAACCATATAAACAAGTTTGAAGCTCTAATTCTATAAATTTGTAAAAAATAATATTTAAAAATTAAATAGTGAATCCACGTAAAAATGATCAAATGACGAGAATCTTTATACGTTTGGCGATTAATTATTGCCAACATTACAAATTTGAGGCGATTAGTTGCAAAAGGGGATCTCGTTACCTAGGTATTGAGATAAGGGTTGACATGGTCCCTTTCGCTTTGAATTTCTGGGCACGCCCTACAATGCGAATCCTGTGGGTAAATAAAACGAAGCGATCTAAAATGCATGAGTATAAATTATGACAGAATCTCTCATTACTTTACCTCGATAAAAAATAAAAAGCGTCGTTATAATCAAACGGATATCTTATTTTTAAATTCTTCACCTTCGCACAAGTTATTATACCAAAAGCAAGATGGCGACTCGTATTGTCCGTATGCTTTTTTATTTGACGCTTTCGCTTCTCTCGATATTCCGAATCTCTGGGGAATTTCGAATTCAGCCAACCAATAGTCGCGCAATTTCCTAAGATAGACACATACCGCATAGTAAAGGTGTCGCCCGCGGCGGATAAGTTATGCAGAAATATTCATGTATCCGAATATTTTGCATTGCGAATATTACCATCGTCGTAACGATCGTTAAGACTAGAGCACTGTGAACTTCCTTCCTTTTAGCTTAAACGAAATTTGCGACTACGAGCTGCCTATTTTATGTATTCACCACAGTGCATAATGTCGGTACCTGCAGTGAGGCAAGTGATATTTTATGATCTTGAAGTAAACGCGAAGGTTGCACGTGCCTTAGAAATTGTCAGCGGCAATGGCGTCGCTCGTCGCGACGCAAAATTGGAATCATCCCAATTAAGTAATAACACCTTATTACGTCTTCTTGAATAAACCTGCTAATGCCTTACGAACATTTCTTCTCATTTACTTCGTCTCTTTTATTTCTTGCCTGCTGTATATCAATCCGCCATTATTTCACGTTATTCGAAAAATTATACTTATCTCATATATTCACGCGATTAAATAACAATATAACCTTCATTTTTAACATCAGTTGCCGTCTCGATTATTTATCCAATCCATATCACTAATTCAAAAGTAATCGATCAATTCGTAAAAATAATTGTTTTGTCAAAAATAAACTTTTACTGTAATAGTCTTTTTGCAATTTTTTTTAATTATTTATAATTGGATGAAACTTTGAAAATTGGTATTTAAAATTGAACAAAACTCCTCTATAGCCGAATATCCCTAGCAATCTGCATCTCCGATTGGTAAGCACTGCTTCGAAGCCGCTCGTCTATGCAGCAGAATGAATGGCTCTTCTGCGTCGATTCGGGCCAACATAGAGGCGCACAAGTATATCAGCAATGTACTTGTATACCGAACCACTAGATTTCACTAGAGCACGATGAGCCACTTCAGCTCGTTCAATCATGTGCAACCGCTTGGCTCGATTCAGTTCCAGGGAGGTGGTTATTACCGGTTGTTCTCGACGGTCCTACGAATCGATTTCTCCATATTGAACAATTGTGAACCCTCCCTAATTCTTCTCGAAATATTGGGAAGGTCTTTGATTTCTATCCATTGTTATCTAGGAGATATACGTTGATGAGTCGATATTACATAATTAGTATTTCTATCTGGTGTTGTAAAATAACATTTTTGTGTATGCTTATCAGTGGTCGTTCATTTTCATTTTTAATAACTATCTTCATCTGGTTATCGATGGAAAATCTCATAAACATAGAATTCGTGTTAATTGAGAACTAGCATTTTAATATTTACGTCAAGTGTCATATGAGATAATAATAATTGTAATTAAGAAAAAAACATTATCGTGTCACTACAAATAATCTGTTGCATATCTATGCAAACAGTATCTACAAATAACAAAATGTACAAACCGTACTAGTACATGTGGGAAAGTTTGGCGACCCGATTGTTAGAACGAGTTCCTCAGGCATGAAATTAAGCTGGGTAAACACAGCAGAAAACAGTGGTCCTAACTATACGAAAAGTGTAATTAGCATTTATCATACCAATTTCGTACATGGAAATGGAACGGGTGTTTAACTGGTGTAATTACCGATGGATCCTAATTAGTATCCACGTCAAGCTCTAGATTAGCGGGTGCAATTTTTCGACTCGGACGTATCCTTTGACCTTGGATTAAATTTTGCAATTTTGTCCGTTATCGACCTACAAATTATTGGAATAATAAATTCATGTATCATTCGCATCTATATATTACCTACATAAATCTTATTTATATCACCTACGTCAATTCCAATTCTTTTAATTATACAATTTCTGCCGAAATCATTATTTACTACGTACAATTATACTGAGATTAATTATAACCGAAATGAGAATATAATTTTTATAAATTATATATGCATATCATTAAATGACATATAAATGCTAACGGTCTAATTAGCACTGTTCTATTTTCCCTGGAGAACCAGTAGCAGGTGGATTTTCACATGTCCCGGATTTACCGAGACAATAATTAGTAATTAAAAATTGACAGTTGACCTTTCGTACCTATACTCAAAAAAAAAGTCCAAATTAATATATTTCAATGGAAATTTTTTTGGTTTATTGTATCCTTTCATTTCCAATCACAAATTACGTTTAATGTATAATCGCGCCTTCAGTCGATTCGCTCATTCAATCAGGCTGAATGAAACCGCGACAATCTTGTCGTCTCTGGTTGTTTGCGGGTCCAGTCTAATTATGGTAAAACTGTGTAGTCAGGGATGGAAAAAGGATTCGTGATTGTGCAACGTCTACGTGGATTATGAGCAGGCTGTGGAAGGGTGGAAGGGTGGAAGGGTGGAAGGTACTTCTCACCCCGTACTTTTGCTTCCACCACTTTCCACATAATTACCATCTAGAGCGTGGCCGTCTTAGAGAAGAAAGACGCAATAATTATGTCCAGAAATTCTGGTCCAATGACTCTTGACACGCTTGATGACTTTTTTCAAGTACTGGACTGCATCATAATAGGGTGTGCACTTTGCACAATGCGACCTTTTTTTTAATTATAAAAGCCCCCTTAATTAAACGGTACTGCTAATATACAATAATTGCGGTAATAATAAACCATTTGATTTAGCATGATAATCCAAACTTCATGAATTTGACAGTTACGTGTTATCGCGAAATTACGATCCAATTTTGAATTTACATTTTCATCAAACGACACTAAAGCTATATTGTCTATATATGCTGTGTTTAGATCCTTTCTCATTACAGTATAATAAACAATAAATTATTTATTGCTCTACGTAATATTCCAGGACATAGCGAAGCTTGTAACACGTAGAATTATATAATACGTTACAAAATTCACTGCCAGTACTGGGGAACATAGTTATGTCTCTCGCATCCGAATACAGATAAACAGAGATACAATGAAATTTTTAGTAAATTTTGAAACGTACCTACAATTTATTTTGATATTTTTATATCATCCCTGGGAATTTTGTCTTATCAAAAATGATAATTTCTTTAACTAGATAACTTATTGGTAAAAAAAAATAATATAATCTCACATATATCAAAAGAAGTATCAACCAAAGTATGTGAAAGAACGTATGGCGGACGTTGCTGAAAAAAAAAGTTATGTGCCAAAAGTTGGCAGAATTTTTTTCTATGCTCTCCTAAAATTTCAGATGGACAATCCCTTCCCAGGGGCGGATGCTCGTGGTTCATCCTGAGAATGTACCGACTAACTTTTACGATCGCGAAATTGTATGTATACCGAAGCGACTCGAAAGTTTTCTACTTTACGACACGGGGGAAGGCAATATTTTGCGATCGAACGAACTCAGCATATTTCCAAACTCTCCAGCAGCAAGAATACGTAACGTATCTATACCTCGTTCCTACAAGAAAACGTTAAGTCGGTTCACCATAAACTTTTATATGTCTCAAGTCCAAAAATCAATCCACTCTACCCTGAACGTCCTGTAAAATTCCCATAGGCTTCCCATACGACACCCTAGATACTCAAGAGCCATAAACCCAAAATAGACACATAAATATACAGTACCTATAGGGTCGATAATCGGTAACCAGTTGTTAAATAATTCATTGTGGTTCGGCCAACCACAGAGAGCTGTATACCAATGGTACGCTTGTTGCAGAGTTAATCCATATAAACATAATTAATGACCTAACATGGTCATCATGTAGTACCTATCGGTTCCTAATTCGTTCTAAAGGAACCAACCCTGGTCGGATCACGTAGTACCTTGACAGGGTTTCGTAAAAGGGTTAGCGTATATCCAGGAACAGGAATGTAAGAAGAAGAAGGGCGTGTCCTCCTGATGTCATCCCGAAATCCTTGGCGGCTCCTTTCGCTTCCTCCGTACCCTCGTTAAAACCCGCACTCTGCGTGACGTAGTCCGGAGAACCGAGTCACAAGTTTCATTAATTAACCAAGGTTGAGTGAGTGGCGACGGGAGAGGGTGGAGAGTGAGAGTGGAAATGCATGAGAAAGAGGGATGGAAGTACTATGTTGGATAAGAGTGGTGAGGGCTGGTGAGTGCGAAATAGTACGAGTGAGGAACCTTGGGGTGAGAAGCATCAGAGAATATTTGAGGGGTTGGAAGAGAAAGCATTTGTCACTTGACAACGGTAGGCACGTACCTACCAAGGACATATGTAGTTTTGCATATATACATATATATGTGCGCATAGTAGTTTCATGCGATTCGTTTCTCGCTACTCTCGTAACTTTTCTCTGTCTCCTCTTACCGTTATACAGGGTGTTCCATTAAAATTTGCTTGTTGGATGCGTGTTTCGAGTGAGAGAACATAGAGTGATGATTTGATGAAATTCACGATGAAAGTTATGTATATGTGTAGAATTAAAGTACATAGAATGGAAATGTGTGATTTTAGAATAAAAATTTGTCATTTTGGTATCTTAGCTTTGTACCTCGAAAAATGTAGTGTTGCTTGGTACAAACTTTGTATGTTGTGCTTGTTTAGAATTGATGAGAAAATAATTTCAATTCCGCTAGACTCTATACTGTGTAGGTATCCCAAGTTATGAAATACGGTGCAACTATGAACTTTGTGTTAGACTTTGAATCTGTCCTTTGTATCCCAGAGGTCTTGAACCTGTAACCTCTCTTACCGTTCACGTGCGTCTCTCTGTTTACTTTAACCTCAACAACGGCTGGGACTTTGGAATTGATTTCTCCTGAAAACCCACTGGAATGCAAATTTCCGTTTGTCCTACGACTTAACGACTAGTCTGGTTATGGAATGATGCCGGGAAGGGACGACATGAGGATCAAGTTGGCCCTAAGTCAAGAGGGTTGAAGGACTAGGGTGGCCGGAAACTGAAGGATCGGAGAGAGTCGTGAAACCGAGGATGGGAAAATGTAAAAATTGAAGATATGGCGTCTCCACCACGTAGTCTTATCAAGGTTAATTATTTATTTGACAAGTATGAATTAAGGTTATGTATACCTGTCGCGAGAAAGGATCGTACTGGAATTTCAGTAATCTGGACTAGTGTGCTCAGGAACAAAGGACAGAAGTAGGCGGGCGACAAACGGGAACAATACTTGTAGATTTAGAGGCTACCAAGATGGCGGCCTAATTAGGAGGAACACGGCTTAAATATGAATGTCGAGCAGAAAGAGAATAGGGTCCTAAGAAAAAGGGCCAGGAAACCGAGTGTTACCTACCTTGGCATTACCATGGATGGTCCATCTAGCCTGGGCGTTTAGTTTATTCCTACTTCCTGTATACTTACAGTTACCCTTAGATGGAAAATTACTGTCTACCCTAATTACTCCATGCTGCACCCTTATTACTTAACCTTAAGCCCATCCTGCGCTTTCATAAACACCATAGATTTATGTGCTCATTTAATGCCTGGTTATGGGAATCCTGTGGGTTATACCTCAACATTCATATATTCATCTACAGTTGTGTTTATCTCATATTCAAAATTAGAGCAACAAAATTATATCTAGATTTCCACGTCACGGTGTCATGTAAATAAAAACTATTTGTATTCATAATTTTTTAATCTTCATTTTTTTCGCATAAAGGTTCATATCTGTCAGGAGAATCTTCCCTGTTATCTTTCCCATGGCTATTATAATAACGAAGTACAAATTAAGAATTAAAAATTGTCCAAGAATACTCCCCTCCCCCAAGTTGTAAATATATTTTTACACAACTTTCAACTCTACTGGAAACTTAATTTTTCGACGATCTGTTTCAGCTTCCTTCCTGCATTCAAATTGTCACATGCATTTCTGTACACATTCATCTTAGCATTCACGTTGAATAACAACACACGTGCTGGTCACATCTAGATACATTTGTAAATGCGTCAGATCGGCGCCTGATGCAAGTCTCGACGGAGGGTGGACTTAGCGAGTGATCTTAGTTACCGATTGAAATGTAGATCTTCAGTTTGATTGATGCGATATCGTTAAATCGATAAGGCATCCTATACCTTTCAGTTGAATCGATAAGCATACACCCTTCCGAACCGTTAACTTTTCTCGATATTTTCTATGCGAATTCAGAGATGTTTTTCCAAATATTATTATTATTTTCCTTTCATTTCGCTTCATAAAGCACATTGTTCGTTTCTATAATTAATACATTCCTGCTCTTTCGTACCGACGGTTTTTTGTTCCGCTTTGTTTTCTACCACCCTTGTTATATTTTTCCTTTGATACGTGCATTCATCACATTCCTTTTACATGCGTACATTCATGCTACGGGATAACCCTTCCACTTCTCATTTACTTTCTTTTATGAAAAAAATTTTTTTCGTGTTTTAATCTCACTATCTCGAATACTTTTACAGCACGAATTGTTTCAGCAAATAAATTTGCATTGCGAATGAATTCACTAGAGGGTGTAGTATAAAATAAACGAACAACGAAACTGAGCGTTGTTATTGCGCATCGTTTGATTTGCTGAATTAAAATTTTTGTTATTATCACTATAGCAACATTTTCATCAATGATATCCATTTACTGATATCAATTCGAAACTAGAATAATTATTAGATTCGATTCATGTTCGTTAATGAATACTCAACTGTAACGTGCATTTATCGTTGATCGACGCTTTGTAATTATGCACTGTTATCATTATTGTTTTCCCGTTATCATGATAATGGGCTTGAAACGGTGAAAGGCTTTCCATTAGTTAGGTATGGAATTACTGGAAATGCGATAGGCGATATTTTCTCACGACATTATCCACGCAAAAGAAGACTCAACAATGCAATGACGTAGAAATGTCTATACGTTATAAGGACCCACCGTAAACGCTAAGAAAATCTAAGTATGTAATGCAGTTTCAAGTGGCAGTTGAAAAAGCCTTTCAAACAGTACAAACAAGCTCTCGAGTGGCTCGAAGTAACACGATCAAGACTTCACGTGCACTGAAGGAATAAGTTTTACCCGTAAACTATCACAAACTGTAGCAGGGAATAGAGTGAGTTTATAATAAAAAAAGAAGTTATTTCAGTTTTAGAAATAAAAGACACGCGTGTACAGCTTGTAACGTTGTACACGGCAGTTACACCCTGTACCGAAACCCTTCCTTACGTTTTTCATCCACTTCTGTCGAGTCGCCATTAAACTGTCCAAGTGTCTTTCTTTCCGGTACAATCGATATAACAAATTTATAGTATTTACGAGTGGAGCGACTGAGTGCTTGTTACTTATAAAGAGACTTTGACCAAGTTGTGAAATACATGTGTGATAATGAAATTTTTCAAAATTTAATATCTATAAAAATGTACTATACCTTTAGGTGTAATCAAATCTGAAATTCTTTTCCATCTTGAATGATTTAATCTGTGCTAAAATTTTTCTTTCGACAAGCAAATGACCGAAGGAGTCTTATCGTATATGATAAGCGTTCTATAAGCTCGTTCAGTGCTATTTGCAATGCTAAGTAAACAAGTGCTGTATGGCTTTGCTGGCTTTCTAGTTTGGACAGATATAGATGGAGCAGGTGTAAAAGCAAGTGGTACCCAATTAGTGGTTGCACCGCCATCCATCTCCAATTCACGAGGACTCGCCCGGATTCTCGAGGTCGACAATCTAGTCTGAGAGTCAAGCAAGACAATCCTCCCCACTTCCTCTTTTTCTTTCACCCCTCCGACATCTCTTAGACTCCTCGTTCTTTTTCCTTGACCCACCCCTTTTTCATCCCCCTCTTTTTCACCCTTCCTTTGCACCTTTTTTTCCTGACTTTCCTAACGTTTGTTTCCACTCTCATTGCTGATTCTCTGAGCAATCCACTTCTCTGACACGGGTCATCCCTTCTTCTGCTCTTCCCATTGGCTAGCGATATACCAGCAGAGAAAATTCTACGGCGCGTTGCTCTAATAATTATCGAGGATCCTTCATATCTCACGTGGCATTTTACCTGGAGAGACTTATTTTTCACAAGGGACACCGTGTGAATGGTTCGTACGTGATACCCCCTAGACTTTTTCAGGACGTGTTTTCATATCCCTTTATCAATCATTTCTATGTGCTGCGTATAGTTGCTCTTACTTTTTGCATTACCTTTTACTTCTTTTTTTTTGTTACTTCAAGTCATAGAAAGAGATTACGGTAACCGTTTTCAAGCGGTAGACGATTTTTACGGTACAATCGTAAATCCTGTATATTTACGAGGGAGTCATTCTTTACTTCGTCCCTTTTCTTGGATCCCTTTATCGGATACGAGAGCCCTTGCGGATGGGAGATCTTTTTAGCGATTTCCGTCTAGCCTTTTAGAAAAATGTGATTCCACGAATAGAAAGAACTTAGGGACTCGGAGTACCCTACGCTATGCCAAATTGTCTCTTGCGCTGATAAGAGAAACGATTTTTGTATTATTTACGTCGCAGACATTCAGGTTCTTAACGTGAACCTTTGAGACTGTACCACTCTTTTTTTTAAGTCTTACGAGCCAAATTGCCTTTCTCGTTAAATTTTCAGCCGTTCTATATTTCTGCTAACAGTGTGAGAAGCGAGTCAAAGCGACTATTCAATTAAGATGGAAATAACTTTTTCTTGGTATGTCACTGTTCGCTTTCGCAACTGCTCACCACTCAGCAGCCATCTTTGTTCTGACTATTTGGTATATTATCGTATTCTACGTCACTTACGTATTCTTCAATTTCTCTTGGCGGTATATATATGTATATACACAATATAGTTGAGAATTCCATTCGCTTGTATATACTTTATGACTAGCGGCCATCTTTCTTTGCAATCTTGCTTGCAGTCAGCTTGGCGACTAATGGGTCGTTTTATATTTACCAACAATTAGTCACTTTATTACACGGCTCGGTCATTTTATCCAATGATAAAATTAACGAGGCGCTCCGAGACGCTTTGTACGTTTTACGGCGACGTCATTTAAATCCTTTTACGTATCCCGTTCTGAAGTGTCTTTCTTAGGATTTCCATGTTCTTCGTTTAACTTTGAATTTTCTTCGCTAATTCCAAGGTACAACTTACCTACTGTCTACTTTCGTCACGTAAATTTCTCTTATCGCAAATCCTTAACTATGGCTTACAAAAGAATTAAAAACTTCGTCGTTCCATCACGTTGTATCATAGTCAGATTACCTCCTTGTTCAAGGCAAACCCTTTAATTACAAACTCAAATAATAATTTGCATCTGCTTATTAATATGCACGATTTTCTTAACTTCTCAGCTTCCTGTCGCGCAATTTCGGAAATAAGCTTAGTCGCGTTAAAGCTGTGTCCCAGTTCTTCGAAATATAATTATTGTCCTACAATACTCTCTACTGCGTTTATTTGTTGTTATAATTTTCATAAAAATAATTTTGCTCTTATTCTATCGTTATTTTGAATCATCGTTATCATAACACAGCATCTTTATTGGTCCATAGGAAACTCACTGCTATCGCCAGTAGACGCAAAAAGCTGGTTATAATTATTGAAAAGTTTTCTGAAGTTGATGGAAAGACCGGAAGGAATTCGAGATCGATACCGCGGAACGTAAGAAGAGTGAGAGGGTGGAAAATCAGTGTGGGGGTGCGGGGGGGGGGGGGGGGGGGGAAGGAGAGTTACTCCGCCGGAAATTACACTCTCCGCGGTGGAAGCACATCCGGTCCGGTGATATAAACGTTCGACTCCCCTTCGAGGAACCAAAATCTGTCGCACTCTGTAAACTTCAACTTGTGCGAACATTTTAGCGACGTAATTCTCGTGGGAGTTTCTTAGCTGGCTGCCATAATTTTTCTCGACTCTCTGAGCAAGGATTTAGAAAACCAAAAGAAAATGTGAATATTATAATTGGCCGTTTAATGGGGTCCAGGAATTTAATCGGTATTAACGAAAACCTTATCCATTTGAATTGCTACTTGGGATTCGACATGTAAGATTTATTTTATTGATGAATTTTTTGAATTTAAATTGGCAAAGTCTGTAAGCTCTCGGTTTAGGAGTCTAATGCAAATTAGAAATTGATAAATGAATCTTAATTTTGTAATATATACTGGGGGTAACTTATCGTCCAGGCTCTATATAGTAATTTATTCTTATATTTGAGAGGTAGGTATGCAATCTCAAAGTTGAGAGACATTCGTCGACCATTGTGAACATCAATTCTGTCATGTATGGAGAACTTGTGGCTATGCAATGTGAGTATATAATTCATGTCTGCAATTCGACTAAAATCTATCGGGGAGGAAAAAGCTTTTCAATCAGAATCTAAGCAATCCGGCATATCTTCTCATCCGACAGATTCACGAATAGGGATGAGATGAGATAGTACCAAAAATAAGAGCATTTTCAAAAAAACCAGTTATAGTGTAATATAATGAAAACTAAACAATACAAGTTTTATAAGTGATAGGTTAGCTGAATAATCTATTAAAAATTTATTTTTAATAATTGTAAAAGTGATAAAATCCCGGGAAGCGATTACCTGAAATTAATAACAGGTAATTTTATCTTACCGTTTTATTAACAAGGTGCCAATGGTTATAGTATAAAAGTTCTACTTTGATCAAAGTCAGATTAAATATCTTTGATGTTGATCTATATATTTATCTTGTGGAAGGCACGTAATCTCGATATCATCCATCTTCAACTCACAAGGCGCACCAGAAGATGAGATGGAATCGAGATGCGCACTCACAATAAAGATACGACCATAAGGAAAGGGAAGTGGTACACTGTAAAAAATATGGCGTTTCTCAAAGTACTATTGGTGCACATTGCAAGTGCAGCCTCAGTACCACAGACACAAGTGAGAACATATTTTAAGAAGATTCTTGAATACGAGCGTTTCATCAATTTTCCATTTTCCCAACACTTTTGGTATAATTTAATTACAACAATAAATATAAAAATAACGTAAATAAATACATAACGTACTAAGTACGTCCCAGAAGTCCTGGAAGAGTGCTGTTTCAGATTTAAAAAAAAAATGTTACTACTATGGACCATTCACAGCATCCGATCGTGTGGTCCTGAGATTCCAATAGGATTGATCTGATTGGACCATAAAATCTGTGCAAGGGGAACTCGGTATTCGAATCCGAAAAGCTTTGTTCCGATTCAGTTGATTGATAGACAAAATGAAAGAATTGACTACAGCCATAAACTGTGTGATATGAAAAGGATACGGTCGACCTTTTGTGTCAACCGTTTTCCCATTTTGATTGATCATGGACGTTCCTCGCGAGACAACATTTTCTTTGAACTTCTCAAAAGGTCAATGGATCGTGATGGGTCACTTCAAATCTCTAGTCGCGTTTCTGGAACTCTAAGCTGATTCGCATTGTGCTTATTCATTATTCATTCAGTATTTCTTTATAATAAAATTCATAACGTCCACTGTTGGGGATATGACATCTCACACCGTAAATTGCACAGACGTCAATTCCCCTGCTGAAAAACGTCACGTAAAAGAAACAAATTGGTCAATTATAAAGGTATCTTGTCAAAAACAAAAGTTTCTTTTATTTATCGCCTAACTTTTATCTTGTTTACTTTTCAGCTCGTGGGTGGAGAATTCGACATGGAACTAAATTTCGTGATTCAAGATGCCCAAAACATCAGGCATATGTTGGAGCTTCTTGATCATTGTCCACCGAATCTTCAGGTAAGTCCCAAAAATTTTAATTAAATTAATACATAATTAGCTCATGTCTTTTGAGAAGAGAAAACGTTAAGATCACTGAAAGGAATTACAAATGTGTATATATACTTAGGTAGTATACTTAGGTGTTGTCTTTATTTCAGCTATATCATCAAAAGCTTTTTGAACAATTCCATTTATGGTCCTATCCACGTACAAGGTTATTCACGACAAACGCACCACCTGAAGTTAGCCTGTCTATTTGATTTCTATGGTAGAACCACCTTCAGGTGATGTTGAATTCAAATTTTTGTCCCTTAAAATTCTCGAAAATTAACTTTTCTGACAATCCCACGTTACTCCAGTAAATGAGTACCTTCTATTAATTCAAGTTGGTAAAACATTAGGCAGTGGAAACGAGGTGGCCATTAGGCATTGAAGGGCTACGCAGCAGGCTGAAATCCCGGAATGAGCGAGTTACGTAATGAGTGTAAATTGAAATTAATTATGCACGAATACCGGCAAAATAAATGTACGCCGGAAGAAGTCCTCGTCGTCCGTGCTTTGTTGATATAAGCGGAATTTAATATCACTCGGCCGTCACTCATTTTCGACAAATGAAATGGCACGCCTTAGCAGCATTATTAAAATTTCGGAAATTGGTACAACTTCCGTTATATTTTCATTATACTGATTTAATTACACAGATTTCTCAGGCAAATATGTTTCAAGTGCGCTTTTTTAAGTTCAACTTTCATTAATTCCAGAACACAATTATTATTAACTCCATTACACAGTCTAAAGGAAGTTTACATTTGCTTTAACGTGTTTGTTAATTTTCGCAAACAGAAATTACGAAATTCTCTGAAATTACTGTATACACTGCGAACTGATAAAAGTATCGTGCAATTACTTTTTCTTGTTTTTCAAAATGATTTACGAACTCGGAGAATAATTTCGTGTAGCGTCTAAAAAAAGTGAAAAAAAAATCTTGCAGAATTTATATAAAATAACCTTCTCTACTCGCACAACTCACGAGGTATAAATCGAGTAATTAAAGTAAACAAACGAATAAAGATATAAACAAATAAATAAAAACAAAATAAACCCTGCTTAAAAGACGCAGACTCGAAATGGGCGGGTAAAGTAGGCCCAAGTTACGAGCCCCCATTCGGTTTCACGTAATCCAGTTTTATAGTTTCTCTCGAAGCCCAAAGCTCTTCCGATAGCGATCTGTCCCAGATAGTGCAATTAATTGGACTTTTCGTTAAGTACCTACAGAAGTAGGTACGCCCTTAAGACGTTTTTAAAATCTATTACCAACGTAACTTCCGTTTGACGATGAACGAACGGCAGAAGGGAAAAAATCACTGCAAAAGTAGAGACTGTAAACACGGTTATGTCCTCCTATAAAATTTCCGAGGACAATTGCAACCATGGAACATATACGTTTCGCGGGTCGACACGACCGGAAGTTGGTTTACACGTTGTGATTTACACAAACAAAGAAAATTTACATATGGACGCCAGTCGTTTAAATAGGTCCTTGTCCCCTCGTAAAATGCAGGCGTAAATAAACACGAAAGCTGCTCGACAATAGTTGCAGGTTAGGTTAGGTCGGGTTAGGTACACGTACAATTGCAACTAAGCACGCTTGAAGTAGGTGTCGCAAGCGTAGAACCTTAACTCTCTAGTTTTTTTTGTTTCATTACACAACTTCCGGAAACGAAACTTCTTGCCAAAATAATTTTGCATTCCTCTAAGAGGAATACACTCAAGATATACAGTTGGCGATGCTTGAAAACGAAATACGAATAATGTCAAGTGTATATACAGACTGAAATAAAAATACCTGGATTTGCAATGGAAAATTTTGGGTTTGACATCGGCTATGAAAATTTGAATTTAACGGTTTTCCGTGTTACGTAAGTTCGTAGCAGGATTCAGTGGTAGAGGTTGGGTCGTCGCCAGATACCATTGGATGTATCTACTTTGCGACGTGTAACTTGTAAATCAATGAATACATCGGTTTCTACTTAGTGTCCTTATTGACAGTGACCCTTTTGACATTAGTGAACTAATTTGGCGGGAGAAAAAATTTTGTTGAGGAATTTTGTTAACGTATGTGCTTCATTCTGAGAAAATTAACTGGATAATCTTTTTTTATTTACTGTTTATTATTAGGCGAATCGATACAGACTTTTGAATGAAACATACTCATTGATTGTTAAGTACAAAAATAATGCAAATTTTTTTGATGTAAGAATGATCATTCATGTTTTCAGAAATACGTCAGTAATGCCATAGTACAAGAATTAGACTAGTACTATATTTGTTTTCGTACGACAATTACGTCAGCGTGTATTTCAAAAGCTAAAGGCAATGATATTTTATTATTATTTGAACAAAACGTGGTTTACGATATTGGATAAAAGTTACAGAATAAAAATGGTCAACTCTTTAATTAAATTGTGACGTAACCTGTTAGGGTAAGTCAGAGTCACGTAGCATAAACTTGCACAACGAAATGGAAGAAATACTCAGAAACAAATTTTCCGTCGTATTAGAGCATTCTCAAAAAAGATATTACAATATGAATTTTCGAAAAACAAATTTAGATGCTAGCGGTTTCATTTTTCCCAACACAAAAAAGAAAACTTAATACTAGGTTCATACGTCATTTAATTACAATAAATCAATAGCATAACCAAATGTAAGCTTTGTAATTAATATAATTAGAATCCTATAGTAAATCATCCCTTGTAAACATGAAATAACAAATACGGGTAATTAAAAATGTAACTCGCATCCCTATAATAAAACATCCCCTACGTGACCGTAATTAAAGTCTCGGCTTTAGCAAGATCTACGGATATTTCAGGCCCAAGTTGCAATTTAAAAGATGAATCGTAAAACAAACATTTTATGTCTCTGATTGTATCATTTATGTAAAACAATCTTATCCACGATGTACATGTAAAATATCGTACCTGTTGCAATACTAAACGGATCCGAGTAAAAATAGTTTAATATGCAGTGGATATGCAGTTGATTACTCAGAAGAAGAAATATATAGTCAGTGAGACTATTCTGTACTACGGGCATACTTCCGAAATGCATGGCCAAAATATAGTACAAGTATAGGTTAGATCTATGCTATACTTCTGGTATGTGCTGAGTATAGCAAAAGTACAGCTTAGATCCACTGTATAACTTTGGTATGTCGTATATAAATTCTGTGCAATGTATACCCAAAATAATACATAGAATTATATAGAATACATAAATTCCGAAAATCGTTATGTATGTTATCCGTATATAATATTTGTAAAATTTTGCATAACTATTGTAGCAAATTGAGACATAATCATATTCTTCAAATTTTGTTTTTTGAGATTATTTGGAATCGTTAGCACTCTTAATATCTATAAGTATTTGATTTGCATCCTTCGCGTTATCGAGTTAGTTTTCTTTCAGTAAACTGTACATTGTTTTTACGGTTCTGGGATAAATGAGATAAGACGCGTCCCTTAGTAGAGTATTTGAATTGTCGGACAAATGACAGACACGGCATACAAGAAAACTATATCAGGAAAGACTTAGGAGTAGTATAGGGAGCGTCAACGATGCCTTGGAGTGGGGACCATTGCCAAGCACCGATCGGCCTGCATCCATTTTCCAGGGCATCGTTGACGCTCCCTGTACAAATTGTACTTGAAAAATTTACCGTAGGAGGGCAGCGCTTGCCGATCAGTACTCGAGTCGGAGGGGGTAATAACTGGTATGCGGAAGAAAATTTGGACTTGGACTTTAGTCTTCCGAGAGCCGATCGCCTACATCGAGCTCTTGGACGCCGCGTCCTTCTATTTTTCCATCCCCCCCCCCCCCCCCTCTGTATCTCACCTTTGGGATTCATTCTTCGCTTCTTCATCTCTCAAGCATTATTCTTCACTTGTTCATCTACTTCTTCTCTCTCTTTCTCTCTTTGTGTTACCCATTTTCCCTATTTCTTCCGTCGGGCTGTACCTTCTTCGTGATATCACTTTGATATCACTATCAACTCCGTAGCCAATAAGCCAAGACGGTTTGAGCAGTGGGGAGTCTCGGGTTGGCGTTGGCATCCTTTACTGCGCTCTCTAGGGGAGCGGTCACGTCCATCTGAGTTCGCTTGTGCTACTCCACTTGGCATATAGGTACACTTGCAGTCACCTGCTAATTTCTAATCACCTTCTGTTGGAAACACTTTGCGCTTTACTCCTATTCTCCTTATTTTCCTAATTCTATATTTCTTAATTTATTCTTTACTTTTTTGCTTTTTCTCTTTCTATCTTTCTTTCTGCCTTCTTCTTTCGCTCTGTTCCACCTCACTGTCAATTGTGCTCGTCTTACTTTCCCTATTTCTTTGATCGGGCTGAGCATATTCATTCGAGTAGTCATATGAGGGTAGTCACCTGTTAGAGTAGCTGCACCTAGACCATAGTGTCGGGGGTTGCCCTTCCGCCCCATCCGTTGAGCTTGCTCAGTGGGTCGGGCCCAAGTTGTGACCGCAATATGGTCTCTCCGGACCTCCCGACGGGGGCCTTGAGCCCTCTTAGGGTACGCTACGATCATGGTCTTTCGGGCAGTCACTCTAACTAGAGTGTTTATCTTTCGCGTCTGTAGTATACTTTGTTCGCTTTGTTGGAAATGCTCCAAGACGACGTTAACCCTTGAGCACTCGTGCGGCTGGTGACGATCCTATGTGTCGGTGGGGAGGTCGTGCGGAGTAGTCCGTTGGCTCTGGGCAAAGTCTTGCCTGTGCTTGGGTTCCTGGGTCAGCTTCACTTGGAGTAGTGTAGGTGCATTCGAGCATTTTTTAGATTAAAATCACCCTTGGGCGGAGACTAGGGGTCGACCTTTCGCGTTTAATTTACCTTTTACGTCTTTCTTGTCGCTCGGTCTGACTTCCTTTCGTTCCAGAGGTTTTTCCCCCGAGTCCTGAGACTACCGTGCTCAGGACTCGGGGGTTTTTTCCTCAATCCCCAAAAACACGGTCCTCCGCTGGGCCTCGGAGGGGTCGTAGCTCCCTTGTGGAGAGGTAGGACCCCACGGAAATGGGCGGGAAGGGGCCCATTCCGTTCCCTTTTCCTTCATTTTTCCTCCTGCTTTGTTTCACTACTATTCTTTCGTTCAGAATTTGTACTCTCATCTCTCAGTGCTCTATGTCCGCAACTGACGCATGTGGCAGGTCGGAATCCCCCCTCGCATCTTTCCTTCATCTTTTCCTTGAGGTTTTTTGCCTCGGGCCTTCAGCCCATTTCACACCATCTTTTCTTATACACTTCACTCTTTTCCATCACTTTCGAAAACGCGTAACACAGTAAGTCTATTTAAATAACTGCACCTCAGTCGTTCTCTATCGCGCGCGAAAATCCGCGTATTAACCTAGTAATAATAAGTAAATAATTAGTCCGTATCGAAAAATACGCGTAGTGCAAAATAATCGTCAACTCTTCCCATGAACGGACCTCGAGTATCAAAGGACGAATTGGACCTGTGAACTATAAACAAGGAAAATTGAGAAAAAGACGAGGATCCCGTGGTAAGTGATCTTTTCTTTTCTCTTTCTTTTCTACTCGCGTTAGACGTTTCTGTAAGCGGCCATCCTAAAAGCTATACTTTTGCTATAATCAGCGCATACCAGAAGTATAGCATGGATCTAAACTATACCTATGCATTTTGGAAGTATGCTGGCTATACTTCTATCTATACGTCTTCTGAATGATCAACCCCAGATCCACTCCATACTAAATAATTGAGATTATCGAGTCTCATTCTCTTTTTTTTCCATTAATTTTTCAAAACTCATACATGATACAATAATTAAAATTGCAATTAAGGCATGCCTGAAACTCTGAGAATCGTTTAGCAGTTCAATTTGACGTTGAAAGATAGTAACACAGCATTTAGTGCATTTCTAATGTCTATCTGTAACGTAGTAGCAACCTGTGTACATCAGTGTGGAAGATGGTCGATTGGAGAGGGTCGATTAAGATGGGAGATGTTGGCAATTCGCTAGATTCGCTATACAAGACGCGGGTTAAGTTCGTATAATCCGTTGGAGATCGGTTCCACCGTTTTCATCTCTCGGTCGGCCAACTCACTGCAATGTTAATGCCGTTAAGGGAGTTTCTACGTCACAGAACCCTCTACATATATATATATATATATATGTCTATGTGCGGGACCTATGTGAGTTTCTCTCTATGTACAATACAGAGAATATAATTGAACTCTGCGACAGTGGTGCCCTCTGCCAAGTCTTGACACAAATCACAACTTTATATCACGTAAAGTACCACCCTTTTATAGTTTTACATAAAGACAAAATTTATGGCAAGCACTACAATATATAAATAACTATTTTTGTGATCAAAACAAATAGTATCTGTACTTTCGTTATTTTTTGTAACTGGTTTGTGAAGGGAAAGCAAGTGAAGATGAAGGTACTGTAATTGACAGAAATATTTTGTTGGATTTATTAATTTTTTTTTGACAATTAAATTAAGCTTTTGGATTATCTTGAAACATTCATTGTATAATTTTTTTTTAATGAATTGCTCGTTCTTTTCTCAATTTGTGATATAAGATGAATGGTCTAATTAAACAAATCGAATCTTGCGAAATCCTCTCTAGCTCCAGTTAAGGCTTTGTTTGCTGGTCGTTTCGTCCTGTCGGATCGTCCCAGTCCTATGTACCCAAGTACAAAACAAACGGTATGAGCTTTATACAATATTTACCATACGAGTCTATGGTGTATAGGTAGCCTGCCTACTACCTAACGTTTAATGCAAACGGCTTCTACCAACCCCTAGTAAGGGTGAGCTTTCCCAAGATTTCCATTGAATTTCCTGGGGTGGCCAGGCACGTCCTGTTAATGTCCTTCGGAAAGATACCAGCGAGAAGATATCCTATCGTCCAAGATCAGAACTTCTAAAAGTAAAAGCTCAACGATAATTTTCTTCAAAAAAAAAAACGTTCTATCTTTTTGCAAAATCAGGAATCGGCGAAAGAGCGAATCAATCGACGAGACAGTAAACAAGCTTTCCGTAGTCGTCATTGCACACTATTAATCGTCATTACGTAGAACGTACCGCGCCATTGCTCTGAGCTATTTTTGACTCCGTAAGGTTAATCTGATTTTTAGTGTCTTCGGGGAATGTCGTTATCCGCAGGGAATGACTTTGCCACGTGAAAAGCTTTCGAAGAGACGGTGGATTAAAATGGATGAGGGTGACCTCTTTGGCGGAGAGGATCGAAGGAGCTCTGTGAATGTACGTATGTGAGGAGGAGGATGGGATATCGTGATGGAGGGTGGGCATTGTGATGATGACGGAAAACCTCAATGTATGGCGGAATTACGAAAATGAGTATGTGTACCTGTACATAAAAAAGAAGAACGAGAGGAATCGAACCTCGCGTAACGTTGACTGACATTTTCTTGCGAATAAAAATCTTTCATCCGTCCGTCGAATGAAAATCTTTATGTTCTTTCTTCGCTGTAATTAAGGTCACGGAATTTCATGATTTTTGCAACATCCGAGTCCTTAGCCTGTCTTTTGTACTATTTTGATATATGCATTGGAATATATATTTGCACGATGCAGTGTATACGTAGAATGTTTGCGTAGTTATATCCAAAGTCCCGTGATACGCGACACAATTGAATTTCATGAAAATTTCAATGCTGGAACACGCGCTTGTTCATAATGAAGTTATTTGCAGTCTGGAGAATAATGCGGTTTCGATTTTGCGAAATCGTGCAGATTTTCTCTTGCTGTTTCTCCTGTTTCTTGAAGTAAACGTGATTCGAATATAATTTCGAATTAATATTTGTCCATGTTCCATTATGATTGACACCTATTTTTCTTTAAATTCTCATTCACTTCCTGCCACTTCGTCCAATCAATGTTAGTACATCAATGACTGTTGAGACAAGCTTTGCATATGTCATTGATTAATTTGATAAATTCATTTTACTAAATCCACTTGTTCTTGCGCGTATTTTACTATTGTTACAACATATCGATGAATAGCAAATTCGTCTGGGAAGCGACTGGCTACGTTTATATCCGGTGTTCACATCGTTCTCGCAAATTGACAATTCGGACGAAATCCAGCCTGGACGTGATGCTGAACTTGTACTGGCAATTATATACGATCGAACGCTGGAACAAAGGTTTTTAACTGACGGCTGTATGAATGGAATCGAAATTCCTTTTGGTACATCACCCTATGGAATGTACGTCTGACATTCTCTGCATCAGAGAATTTACCCTACATTGTAAAGAGCCAGAACGTAACCAATTTTGACATTTGATTGGATAAGAGTAAAGAAATACAAAGTGAGTGTTGATTGTCCTATATATTTTTTTATTGTATTTTTATTACTTATTATAGGAATAATTGAAGTTAGATCTCTTATCCTAATTTGATTAGAAAGTATGCATGGAGTGAAAACGTCACGTATGGTTTTCTCTTGATCAAAAATTATTTATAAAATTTGAATGAAATAAGAGGATTTTCTTTATATTGTAACTTTACTGCTTGTATAATGTAGAGTCTCAATAATTATCAGTCGCGTCTTTAATCTTTTGATTCGATGTTCCTACTCCTATATTGTGTGTGTGTGTGTGTGTATAGATTTGGCAATGAGCTATTTTGGGGACGATTTCATTTACGTATTGGCTACTTTGAGGACATGTGGCTGTTTTGAGGTCTGTCCCCAAAGAATTTCCAGCGTAACGACTGTTTTGAGGAACATAAAGCGGCTCTCACACCGAATTTTCCAAAATTTTTCCAATGCTAGACACCCGGAATTGTGATGGTCTTAGAAATGGTTAGGTTAGGTTAGGTTAGCCTAGAATTTCAATGCTAGATGTCCCAAGGTTTAGTTTAAAAAAAAAACCTTTCAACTTGTCGTTGTGAATTCCCCATAATCGGAAACGTCCTCAAAACAGCCAGTAGATTCGTTTATTACATATATATATAGACACATATATACCTGTTTCTTTGCTTTCTGTGAATCGCATCACTATACTTTATAGACTATTAACTGCAGTAAACTTTGGTAGCGTGGATATTACGTGGACGGTATCCCGCGGCGTTCATAAATTGTTCGATGAATTTTATAGCAATGTTGACTATAGCTAAACCCACGTATGGTACATACTGTGTATATCATACAAAGTAGAAAGTATCATTACATATTAAAGCTGACCTTCATACGTTTCACACAAATTTTTGTATAACTGTAAGATTCAAGTCTCTAATATTTATCTAAGAAATTAAGTAAAATCTATTCCAAGGATGAAAGGGTAGTCAGATATTTTGGAATTGCAAGTGGAGTTCGGGAGGGGGGAGCTATTGAAGTTTTTAGGTAAAAAAAATAACAGTAATCCTTTCTTGCATCATTGTTTTTTTGCGTACTGTATTTTCATAAACGCGAATATTTGCCCGCGGTACCTGGAACCTTTTCGCGATATTCGCCATTCAGCTACGTATAGATGTAAAGGTAGGACATACTTATTACTCGTAGTATAGGGTAGATATTTAATATTTGCCCGAATTCCAAAAGAACTGGAAAATGATACTGGTATTTCGTGAATTTCAACTTTATATTGGATATTTTATGAAGATTGTGTAGAAATGAAATTTTTTTCACTCTCACGGAAAAATTTCATTCTTTACATATATATTATAATATATCGATATACACGTATATATAAGACATCGGGTGAAAACGACGAATATCGTGAAATTAATATTCCCCGATTAATTAAGTAATTCTGTGTACGATCATATGAAACAGCGATCGGGTGATAAAGTCCCGAATTTTATGATCCTAGTAATTTATTAATCGTCCCGAATAAGTGTTCGTCGACGACAGCGTCGATTTGATTTCTTTCCCAGAAAAGGAAGTAACAATCGTCCGTACGTATTACGCGCCCATTACATAATGTTCCTCTGAACACAGATATTTTGTCATAATATCCAATTTGATTAAAAAAATTACATTATCATTTCTAGATCTCCCGGATGAGAATGTAACTGGATTCTGTGCAGTCGCTTCAATTTCGAATTATACTTCCCATACACAGTACAGCGTGAGCCACTGTAATAGGATTGTAGCAGAGGAGCGAGCTTGGTTGTACCGTGAAATTCCCCCGGCTCATGCAATTCACAAGTAGTCTCGGTGACAACTGTGCGTCGACGTGACCACCATAGTGGCGTTTATCTGTGACGTCATCCTCGAAGAACTAATTCCAGTTAGCATTAAGAGCTACGCCGACGTTACTACGTCGAGCTTAGCAAAATTCTCAGATACTCAAATGCGCGCGACACTTGTGGCGCAATTCTCAGCGTCGAGTTTACCAGAAACGTGGCCATTGCACAATTGGGGTAGAAACGTGTTAATGACTGAATGAATGAATTGAAGAGACGGTTATAGCGGGAATGCGAAGGTACAAAGGTACAAGAATATCCAAGCATCGAGGCAATTAAGAATTTCAAGATAACCATTAAGGTACTGTAGAGAACATGACGTAAGAGGTTAACTAATGGGATAATCTTTTCAGTAGATTTAATTTAAATCTCACTGTTCCCGTTAACAATGACCTTTACTCGAAACGAATGTAACTTTAACGGAGAAAAGCATCTGAAGGTAATGCCACTGAGGGATCAATATACAGGGACAATGTTTCCGGAATGTTAAACTGAGATACCGGTGATGTCGGCAATCCCTGATATTAGACTTATTGGCGTAGGGGGGTTGCGTGTCTTTGAATGATAAGGGAACGAGGGCGCGTAGGTACTAGTTGAGTTCACCAGAGATTTGATGTGGTTACGCCACTGCGTGAGTAGAATATATTGATTTATCACCGTTCGTCCGCCCCCATCATGGTTCCTACCCATACTCCCTGGTTTCATCCTGGTTTCACCCTGGTTGTGTCACTCTCCACTCAGCTTTCCCCCTCCTCCTCGCCTTCTCTCACTCACTCTCTCTTTCTCTCTCGCTCTTTGATTTCTCTCCCTTTGGCATCCGCTTCACCCCAATTCTTCGGCCTCGATACTTCGTCCCCTCTATATGACTATCTCTTTCTCACTCCTATGACACCACCCCCACCCTATTTTCTTGACTTATTATTCTTACCTCTGTTGTTGTCTTTCCTTTTTCTTCTTGAGCCTCTTTTGGTGTCGGACTCTTCACTTTAAGTAAGAGGATACTCGAGGGGGGTAGGTCTGCCAACACACGTGTCCTTCAAGGCACGTATCTCCCGTATCAGTGACACCTGTAATCTCGAGTGTCGTCTCTTGGAAAGGGTTTTTCATGTCCTCGTTCCGGTAGGTTGGCATACTTGGTTTGCTGGGTTGATAGTTACCACGAACCTAACGAGATTGTCGAAGCTCGGGAACCTGAAACGTTTTCCATTGAACGGGAAATGAGAAATGGGAAATAAAAAAAAAAGAAAATGAGCGTCATATCGGTACGAAAGAGGGAAGATCCTCTTACTCGGTTGGCAAGCCTGATTGACGCAGGGAACGTAAACTACTCTGGAGGACGTTCGCGTGATTTCTTTGGACACCTTGTAAGAGCACTGGTGACACTTTTATCCTAGGGGTAGGTACTCGATCAGCCAAGGGCGACTACCTTTTGACACTGGAACAAACTTCTTAGCGAAGGGACGTCCTCGTAACGAGGTTGACGACATTCGCGAGTCGAAGATGAAACGTAGGGCTTAACTTGAAGACGCCCAACTCTCCTCGAGTCGAGACCGAAGATAAAGCCGCGTGCCTACGGGAGCCAGTGCGGCGGGAGATAACGAGAACCCGGGAATAGAAACTGAAGGCCAGGGATTACCTGGTGCAAAAAGTAAATAGGTATATCTATAGCTGCTCGTACCTAGGAGCTAGGAAGAAAAGCAATTAAGTTCGTTCTTACCTACGATTCTTCTCGGCCAGACTCATTTTTAGCTTGTGGAGAGATTCGTCGATTACGACCCGTAAAACACGAGGCTCTATAAGGAAGGTTCGAGTGCTTCTAAGAAAAAGAGGACAATATATGGAAGATATAGGTATAGCTGACTATGTACTTGTGATATCTACTTAGCCATGTATCTCGAACAAAGGAAATTTTGCTCCAGTATCTAAGCTCGGAGTTGAAGAGGAAAATGAGTTCTCTGACGTTTTCACCCAGTAGAATCTACAGGTTCGCTTAGACTTAAATATTAGCTACTTTACTGATAAACTATTAACTGTAAGTAGATTGCCGTCTGGCAATTTCTAATTTCTCACGATTGTCGTACGTCCTTATAGGATAAAGATCTATATTTTTATATTTCTTGGATACTCGTGAAAAATTTGGTGGATACTTTACATATATAAATATATGTAAATATACTGGTTTTTTTATTGTATTGTATGAAATGTCGAATGGCGTGGGACGCAATGCTGAAATCATGTCTCTGAAAATTTCGTCCTTTCTTACGACCGAAATTGTCTCTCCAAGAACGTTATTGTCACGTTCCTCTCTCGCGAAGCTGAAAAGCACAAGCAGCTTGGAACTTCTTTTCTTCAGTCAGGTTTCATATAGAGTCTGCGACGTAGGGCATGTTTCAGGCATCGGAGTAAAGGCCTCCAGCGTATATAAGTAACAACCTGTTCAGGCGCAAAGTTATTACATTACCACGAAATTTCATTATGGGAATCGCCCGAGGTGTTTCAAGACTCGACGCAGTCTCCCATCTACTGTATCCCTGACGTGAAGTTACCAGATTTCAAGTAAATTACGTAAAAAAAAAGGAAGAAATTGCCATTTGATATCTACAAGTTGTCGATTTGGTTTCGGATTCTCATTCTGTTTCCTTCGTTGCTGTTTATTACTTGCCATTAATTTTTTTTTCGTTTGTTTTACGTATATTTTTCTTGGCCTTTTAAGGTCATCCGAAACTCCACGTCGAATCGATCCCATCTTGACTTGACCTGAAAATTCGGTATTTTTTTTCCTATTTCAACGATAGCTCACCCATTGCTTTTCTTCTGACGTGGACATTAGTATGCACCCCGCGCGACTGACTAATGGGTTTCGTTCGACCCTCTACTTCGTTTAAAGATACGACGCACGCCCCCCCCCCCCCCCCCCTCCCCCCCAAGTGACAGACAGTCCGACAACTTAAACTATCTTCAGTGTTACTTTAATTTCACTCGACTCGGCGGAGACGTTTCTCAGGATTCCCGAGTGCAGTAGGTACGATTCACTGTTCGCTGTATACATATAGTATATGTAAGTGAGATGGCGATAAGTACGATTAATCTCGACTGATCTCGAGTCGAGAAGTCCTGGGGTCTTCGTGAACCCAGTAAAACAGGAGGCCGGAATTCGAGGAAGCGTAATGCCCTTATGTTAAGGGGGCGGCAAGCACAGTCGAAGATTATGCTGGCGCGTAAACAATGCGTGGCGCCGACCCAGCGGGATTCTCGAGAAGGGTTGGTGATGTCGTTCCTCAGGGTATACGTTGCGGCTAACGCGTTCCGAAGCATCTAGAGAAAAGAATGGTGCCAACTGCGAAAGCATCTACCGATTACGGGCACAATCTAAAAAAATGCCGTAACCATTAAAATTACATAAATAAAATTTAAACGAGTAACTTATTCAACTTTGATCAAGTCAGGGTAGGTTAGGTCGAATAAACCAGACTGTACAGAATGAACGATGAATATTATAATGCCGAATAGTGGTACCTAACACGTACTGTCAATGATGGTGCCGTGTACGTAGTAGGGCTAGGTTCACGGCATCGCGCTGGTCTCGTTAATTATAAGCAGGTAGATTAGTGCCGGCTTGGACGACGGAAGAATCGATTAATAATGAGGAAATTGCAGGAGCTCTCCAGTCTCCCACCAGTTTACTTGGCTGGTCGGTTGCTTGGTTGCTTGGTTGCTTGGTTGCCTGCCAGGCGGGTGGTGTCCCTAGGGATTTGTGGAGCTTTACAGGCTCGTCCAGCAGGACCATGTACGTCCGGTGGATTTTGCGTATGCCGTAAGGGAGAGTCCGGCGTTTTGAGCCACGTACACTTTGGCAAAGGGTGAGTGGGTTCGAAGGACGCACGACGACGTCGATATGCTGATGAGAATTTAGTTCCACGTCACGCTCTCCTGACCCCTTGTTCTACCACCACCTGTGGCCATCCTAAACCATCTAATCTATCCTAATCATAATGCTGTACATTATCATTCGATGAATTGATCCTGACCCTATCTCTTTCGTGTCCTCCGGGGTCGCTTGACTCATCTTGCGATTCTGTTATTTTGTTATCTTCAGATCAGTCTACGTATTAGGACCGGTTTGCTGTTATCTGTGCCGTTATTATTTGACGATATTATTAACGCAGTTCAAGGGTCGAAAAGTTGACGAGTTCGGGACTCGCTTTTATCCACTGACTGGAAAGTTGTACTATGGAGTCGCATATGAGCATTTCTACCATGTGAATTAGACGTGTAAGCTTAAGGGGAGCTTGCACGGTTTGTCTTCTTGTGGCGATGCTTTTGTTCTCTCTCGTAAGTTTCTTGCGAATTTACTCTCTTGCTGTTTCTGTAACTGCATACCTCAACACTTGTAAGTTACTGCGCTGTTTCTTGCTTATTAGCATTTCATGAAACAGTGCAGATTAGACTGCACTGGTATCATGTTATATCTCTGTATATATAGGTTGCACTTTTTAAAAACTTTTTTGCACATTTTTTTCTGTGAATCGATATTTTGGGTTTTTCATATTTAAAAATAAGTTTTTTTTATCGTATAATCATCATCATCAATATCAATCATAGCTGCAAGAGGATATAACCCTTCTGTAGTTCTATTTACGCCATTGTTAGAGCCTGAGACCACGTCTTGTTAAGTCACGTTGAACCGGTTTTGAATGAGATCAAGAATGCGAGATGAGTATAATTCAGTGAACTGTAAATCCTCGAACGCTCTAGAAAATCGTGGAATCTCGAAACGCGTCGTGTCTTCGATATTTGCGTCCCATTTGCGAAGGAAGGAAGAACACAGGAAAGGCATTTCGCGGGACAAAGTGACGAGGAACAAGACGACGCACCAATACGTAGCGTACCCCAATCGTAGCAGACGGCAAATGAGAAACGATGCCGTTCCTTGGAATTCCAGGGAGAAGCTGCGCGAAGATCTTGCGAATGCGCCACGTTAAACCTACTTGAGTATTCCTTGCCAGAAGTGTGCTTTGATTTGCGGATTTTAGACGATACAGAAAAAAGTTTCTTATATATATATATATATGGAATGGCCGTCCTTTGTCACTTTCAACAATAAATATATATATATATGTACGATTTTATGTATATAAAATATATTACCTAAACTTATGTAGATACGGTGGTACGTGTAGAGGATATCGAAGTGGACAGGCATAGTAGCCCTTGCGGACCCTGTGTTACGTAATCAATGCGAATTCGATAAAATTTTGTCTCTATGTAAACCTTACGCTGAATCCCGCAAGATAGCTTATAAATTTCTCAGAAGGAAGATTCATCTTGATTTTATTATGGTGGCTATCGGACGTCAAATCTTGGCACGATCATGATGTATTTTATTAGCGATCATCGGGCGCGAAGAGAAATGGTTCTGGCAAAGTTTAGAATGAATGAGGCAGAAATTCCAAAGACTTTCCAGACTTGGTCCACGATAGTGGCGACAATAACGAAACTAGGGATGGTAGTAGTAACAGTAACGGTAGGGGTAGTAAAAGTATAGTGGGTGGCGCTGTGGCACTGGCATGTAACGCTAGGCTTGATTAAGGGGTCGCGATAACTTTTAAGGTATGTGCAATCGATATCCACGACTACCCTTACGGATTTCTCCACCATCCCTCTCGCCGAAGTCTTCCACTTTCCTCCATTTCCCTTATCCGCCACTTCCGCCTTACTTTCGCTGGCAACCCTTACCACTCGCGAACTTCTCACCCTCGATCTTCACGAAGAACGTGCCAACCAACGCCCCCGTTCAACCACCACGATAGCGCTTGAGATTGTGCAGTACTATTTTCCTTTGCGAGAACCCTTCCCTTCCCGCAACACCCCCCCCCCCCCAGCTACTGCACCCCTAACCTTGCCTATACTTATATATATTTACTAGCTACCTACTCCACAGATTTACCCAGTTCAGGATACGATTCTTGAGCTTATCTATCGCTTTGTACGAAATCGTAGCTTCCGGGCGAAACGGGCCCTTTGTCTGCATTCCCACCCTTCTCGACAGCGGCTTAATTGATGTGGTTTTATCGCAACCACCCCTCTTCTTCCCTCCCCAAACTAGAACCCTGGGCTCGAACTTCATGAACTGTTCATAGGACGCACTTTAATTTTATGCATCCTGTATTCACAAAGGGAATAATTTATTACAGGTCGAGGTGGCTCTTTCTGTATATATAGGGATAGGGCTTGGGACTGGTTCCACTACGGCAATGGTTTCCCGAGGGATTGGCAACCATAGGATATGGCACCCGGACTCTGTGTTTTTTTTCTTTCTAATTCATAGCATACGCCCAAGCGCATCTCTTTCTCGTCTAACCCCGTTTCGCAATGTTTTTTTTCCTAGGATGCGTTATTTTACTTTCTTTCCTCAAAGCGATTCGAGTTATTCCTCAGGTCATAGGTAACGAATCCCGTCGGGAATGCGCTTTTGCGCCTCAATGTGTGTTTCTAGGATTAAAGGGATTCGCGTGTGTTTACACTATACTCTGTACATAGCATAACGAAATGGGAACGCACTCGAGCTTTTAGAACTGAAAATATTTTTCTTCTCTTATACGCTTTTTTGTATCATACATTTTTCTAGATCAAAAAGACATTAAATTTGGCTCTTCTGCTTTTGGCCGACATTCCGTACGACCAACGTCGAAGAGAACGTCGACTTCCACGGAGAAAATCAGATCGCGAGAATATGGACGGTCTTTTGTTCTACATTCTTAAGATGCGATAACGCTGTCGAATTTACGTTTGTTTCTTTGGACAATTTAGTATAGGAGTGGGGGTGTGGTTAGGACGCATCTCTATGCAGATTGCGTAAGCGTCACGCTCGTTCTGTGCAACGCTAAACCGTTCCGTAGTAAACTTGGACAATTTGCCACACCATTATTGGACCCTGTCGTTTACCCAGAAGTTCTCATTTTGTCACGAGCTGCATTTCAATCCTACAATAACCAGTGAATGCTCGACCCTATATCGCTCAATTCCATTTGAGGTCTTCAAGAGTTTCTCGGGCTATGAAAATTTGATCGGTGCAACCTTGTTTCGGCTGATCTTCACCAAATCCGTGCATTAAATTTAAGCGTCCAGAAGCTGCGTCGCAGAGCTTACGTTCAAACCGAGGTTATCGACCCTATACGTATATACCCATATATATTCTATACTGCCGTCATAGAAAATTTCCATCGCCCACAGAATTGACTCGAGATGGAAGAAAGATTTTATGCAAAGCACAGGAGGGGTTATGGGAACATTCAAGAATTTTGAAGAGGGTGAGAGGACGGGCGTACGCGGTATTTCTCATGGATGCTTTTACTACGGCGTCCCGGATGCCAGCGGGCATATCCTGTGGATTATAGAAGAAGTTATTTCATCTCCTCGTCTGTACAGACTTTATCTCACTGGCGTGTTTTACTGTTTTACAATTTCCGTTTGCAGATTTTTTTTCAATAATGTACGGTAAAGTAATTTTTTTTCCTTCCTTTGTCAATCCGACTGATTCTAGGAAAATCCTGCGAAGATATACGCATAAGAGATACTCTGCTCTTTTGCGTGACGATAAAATTATCTGCGCCTTTACAAGCGTAATTTGGCGAGATTGGTAAATTGATTTTCACGTTGCGTAATGCCTTTATTTTCTATCGCTGCAGCCGAAGCCGTAAGAGATCCTGGGATTCGTTATCTCGGTGAACAATGTCGAAAACGTAACGCGATTACGTTCTTCTGTCCCTGAGCTTTTTACCCTGGAAGCGTTAAAGCAGGAAAATGACGTAGTCGGGGGTAAACCGTGGGGCTCTTAAAGTGAATGTGATTTAGTATCCTCTCAAAAACCCCTTTGATGTGTTAGGGGTCGCACAGGGTTAAAAGATGGCTGCTCGTACGGTATGGTCGTACCTGAATAATTTTATACGACGCGATATTTTCTTTGTCTCCTAAAAATAAACATTTTTAATAAGACTAATGACAGGGATCTAATTTAAAGTCAGTACTAAATTTTGTAATATATCACAAAAACAAGGGATGAAGTATATGATAATATAATAATTTGATCAGGGACTGTACTGAAAGTACAATATAGACACACGTGTTATATTCTCTCACGTGTTATCATCAGTTGCCGTGTCAATGCTTCCATACACACCCAAGGAAGAACCGTACACCGATATGTATGATTTGAATATAACCTTTGACCTTTCCATATATTTTTTTAAATCTTGCCCTTTTACGTATAATTTTATATCTATGGCCAAATTATACTATATATACGTATCAGTAGAATTTATAAATTATTTTTTCTGTCTCAGTGCTTTTTATTATGTAAAAAAAATAGAATGAGCTTTTTCTAAACTATTGATACAAATATCAAACTGAAATTGTACGTATAAAGAATATCCTTCGGTATCTTCATAGCGCTGATATTTTCGATAGCCAAAGGAATTATTTGCCGTTAAATTGTTGGACGTGAAATAGTTGGTCGTTCATTATTTGCGGATCCTCGCTGATTCTCTTTCTGGCTTCTCTTAAGCCTGACGGCATCTATAGATGCCTATATACATTATATATATAGCTATACAGGGTTGCCAATTCTCCACTCCCTCATAGCTACCTCCTTCCTCCGTGTCCTCCACCTCCTTCGCCTCTATCAATTACTGCTCGCTCTAGATACCACCACCCAATCTCATCCCGACATTGAATTATCGGAATTCCCGGAGACGAGTTCGTTGGAAAAGGGTGTAACGTCTCGAAAGACATCCAGTCGAACCTTCGCGAATTTTATTTCGGTTATGCCGACAAGCGCGACATTCCAGATTGGCACAGAAAGAGATTTGCCATAAAAGGTAACAGTTAATTCTATTTGAAAAAGAATTTGTTTGCTCTTTCATCACTTATTCAACATTTTCATTTGCATGTTTCTCTTGGATGCGACCCATGGAACCGTAATGTTTATTCGCGTCTTTTCATCCTGATCCTGCAGGGACTTTTTTCCCCCAAATTTTCGTGCCGCTCATACTGTCGGGTACACAATTACACGCTTTGCGTCAAATTCGATAATGGCTGCCGAATGTTTACTCCGAGTAGCACGTTAAGGGTAGTTTGCGCGTGCGTTATCACTCATCTCAATCCAATGAGAAAAAGTGTTTTATTCCCGAAAAAAAAAATTCCACACGTCTTTCACCCTCCTGAATATTTATCCATTTTTTTTCTCTTTTCTTTTTAAGCACGACCGCACGGAACACGCGGGAGTGTCTTTCTTATTTCCTTGGTTTCTTTTGCACGAACTCTTACATTTGCCTCTGTGTGACATGCTACGATGTGTTATCTTTTTTGACAGACGGACGTGACGGCGGTTTGTTACTTTCAATTTGTCAAAATGGAAGTAGCATGCACTTTCCATTCTCGTTTTGTCAGATTTGTTACGTTTCGTCATAGGGGATTTGACGTTACTTTTCGATTTGCATATAACATGGGCGTGTATGTTGGTATATCGACGCGAAGGTACCCACGCGTTTCCATTACGAGAATTGCTTTTGAATTTTTTACGAAAATTCACGTTGTCTACCCTGTTGGGTGGATAGCGCCACTTTTGCTTTTTGCTTGCGCGCCATTTTAGGAGGATCCGTAATAACTGTAAACTGTAGATAAAAAGGCTTTATGGGTATAGCATCTGAGGCTATTTATATATTTTTTATTTATAATAAACCAAAAAGTGCCATATCTTCCAAGCAATTTCCGATGATCTCATAACGAATATAAGTTTTATTGTTTATTTATTTAAGCGTATAGTCACGAGCCTGCTAATCAGAAGTGAAAATATACAGCACTTCTTAGCACTGCTGTGATTAATTGAAATATGCTTAATTAAAAATCAGTGGAATATCTTTAATGGAACAAGATATGCGCTGCTTATGTTTCATTTATCACAATCAGACGTTCATCCCTAGTAGAGAAATTTTCTTTGGTAACTCCAGGGCCTGTCTAGTTCCCCACTAGGCCAGTACAGGCCTGTCTGGAACCTTGACAGACCCTCGACTTTCATAATGGAATTTCTACCAGGGATGTTACGGGCCCGATTATATACATATGTATCATGACGTAGACGATTGCGCGTAATTACGTTACAGCACTTAACTGCAGTCCTATGACGTACATGCATGTGCATGCATACTGAAAAGATAAATTTAGTAAATTATAGAAACGAGAAAATGGACGAAAATTTGATTCACAAAAGGTTTGCAAGATGCGGGAGAGAATGCAAAATGGCGAAAATATAATTAAAATTTTTTGCAATATAGTCAGAGCGAAGCCGAACATTATTAACTTAAGAAACTCTTTTACTTTTATATTTCACAAAAAAATGACCTTCCGCATTTATAATCGATCTCCAGATCAAGAGACTCGATCGAGTCTCGCGCCAAGTACAGGCAACCTGCGGTACAGGCAGCGGGCGAAGACCGAGACTCTTTACCCGAAGCAACTCGCCTTATACGTGTTAACATAGGCAACAGAATAATGCGGCTTGACGGCCGAGGCTATTATTCCCGAAATATCTCCCTGTATCTGTACTAAAACTAATATTTAATGAATGCCTATGCATCGGGACAAGTAAACGATTACATTCATACTAGTTTTCAATGTCCTGAACCGATCATCACGAAGATAAATGGCATTATGTTCGAGGGCTCGAGGGACGAGATATTTATTAAGAGTTTCAGTTTCGTCGTCGTCTCCGTATCCATCTTCGCATGTCCATTACCTTTTTACGCCGATGGATGGCGCTGGTTGCTTGCCTTCTTTTCCTTTTTACAGAGATAGATGGCGCTGACGATTTACATAACATTTCGTCCGTCAAACCAACGTTCACACTGAATTTTCAGATAATATAAGGCTGCTTTCACAACAACATTATAGATTATAATTTTACCAGTGCTATGTTTTCGCCGGTCTGTCGTATGGTCGATCCACGAGTTCGGTGTGGTTATTTGACAGTTCGTAAATAATGCAGTCCTAAGCAAACCACACGTGCTTTTCCATAAAATAACATAAATATATGTTAAAATAGGAAAATATGCATATACAAATATGTTTAGTTCAAAACCATGCATATGCATTTTTGTATCAAAAATTTTATGTAATGACACGTGTGCCTTGCTAGAACCTCATTGTTAATAAAACGTTAATCACTTAACGTCTTATAAATGATTAAATGACAATTGAATCATATTTAAATATGAGTAGCAGTTATAACAAAAAAGTAACGAAGACGTTACAGGAAATTCTGCAAATATAATTAAAATGATGAGCTAGTGTCAGATCATATGATAAGCAGATATCTAATGACTTATGTGCTTGGCATTGTGATATGATTTCAATACTTTTTGTATGTAAAACCACAACCTAAGATATAAATAGTGTTTTTTAAGGAGGGGAATTCACAGCAATCCTGTACTTGGCGAGATTTTTTACACAGAGGTATTTTTGGGGGGTATTATAATGACCTGTATATCCATATAACGTTTTTAAGTCACTTTGAAGCTTGCGGGTGCTCCTTTACGAAATGCCTTAATTGTCTTACTCCGTTTGGCGACGCTCGATGACGAACGTCGTAAACCAAAAGGAGCAAACTAATGAATTCCATCGTCTTCGTGAAAATAGGTGAAAATTTATCCTTTGAGAATGAATATAACTAGAAGGCATATAGGCCCGTATTCACAGTCAGTTCTTCGTCTTAAGCACGATCTCAAGTCGTCCTCTACCATGTATTACTATTACTATATCTACGGTCTTAAGACTGTGCTTCGTCTCAAGCACTGACTATGAATACGGGCCATAGTAGTGCCAAGTCTTGCGAAAGATGGTTTTTCAAAGATGGCTATATTTCTGTCGATCCTCCTTAAGTGTTAAAGACGAGTCCACAACAGACACCTTTTACGTGTCTAACGAAACATCTGGCGTTCTGTTATGTGCTTTTCGAACAAACTGTTTGGTTATTCCCTTTGAGTCCGTCATTGCTCTGCCCTATATTCCTTTTTGGATTTCTCACGATTTCTTCGACAGAAAAAAAGAATACCTTGAACCAATTTGTTTCCATAGGATTCGATGTGTTATCTTTTTTGAATTTCCCGCCCTTGACGACGCATAATTTTGTCATAGTAGAATTATATACGTATGTATGCTTGTATGCTCCTGGTACATATATGAAGCTATATAGACCGAAGTTTAGAAGCTGAAAAGTGTAATGAGGAAAACGCTGTATTATTTGCAAGTGATTTTGTTTTTATCTCTTTTCCCTTTTTCTTCTTATGATACCAGTCATTTCCCGTTCTCTTAAATTATTTACGACTTCCCCATAGACCGAGTTGCATCTCGAAAAGCCAGCTTCGAGGTACCTACTCATTGTTTACAAAGTTAAGATCTATGCGCACGGCGTCAAGACGCCATGTGCATTGGTGTACATATGTATATATAGCAATCCAATAAGATTGCAGATGCTCGAATCTTTTTATGCACTCGTCCTGATACTTCCGTAATACTAACTCTATATATATATAGGTTCCTTTTCTCTTTTTTACTCTACTCAATCCGCTAGATACATAACCGACCCAATCTTGTATACTCAATAGGTAAATCGATTAAGACGCAGTGGCGTCGTTCGACTGAATCTAAATTCATCTGTGGTCACGGATTCTAGATCAGTTGTTAGGAAAGATTTAAAAAAAAAGTTGAAACGATTCTGCGCCTGCGCATATTAGACCCAATGATTATTGTCATTTTTGCAGTGAACTGGCGGGAAAGGGGAAAGAATCGTGATACGGCATTTACCGGGGTGAACTGGAGACAAATTTAGAAAGGTCGAAAAGCCGACGGGGGGATGACGTTGAAATAGTAGCGTCGTGACGCTTTACGATGCCGGTGTGACTGTTGGCTGGCGATCCATTAAAAATTCACCACCGTAAAGCTCAAGGACATTTTTCCTTTATGCGCCGTCACTCGCGGAGGGTTAATATTGTAATGAACCAAATTTTAATTTCTCTTCTTGGCCATTTTGGTACTCTGATAAAATCAGCTCTTTTACCCTTCATCCCCTTTCTCTCTCTCTCTCTCTCTCTCTTTTTTTCTCTCTCTCTCCCCTGGACTCACTCGCTTCCCCGTTAACGTTATCCTCCCCAACGACACCCTCTACTTTCTTTCATACTTGCACCCCTCCCCCTTTCCCCCATCACTTCACATTATTATTACCCATCTTTCCCTTTTATCTTTCAGTGGTTTAGCAGGATTTTCCCCACAGCTTACATTACTGCCTGAGCCTTTTTCCTCCGCAGCCGCCCTCAAACTCACCCTTACATTGTGTGAAGCAAATGTTTTAATTATGTAAATTTTAATGTTTATAACTAACCGTGCAATGCGAGATAGAGTTTCCGTAACGGTGTTGATATTATTCGACTCGCTGACCTCTTACAATTGTTAGCATTTTAGATCTCTTGTTTTTATTTTTAAAGGAAAATTGTATTTTTTTGGGGGGGTTATTCCACGATTATTCTCTTACGACCTATTAATTGGTCTCCGTGTAAACTGTGTAGTCGTATTTATAACTTATTCGCGTATTCGTGGCCATTTCACTCATCCTAGAGATACTAATCAAAACACTGTCCATTTATACCAAGAAACTATCGATAACTCGCTGACTGACAATCAGTCATGTTAATCAAAACACACTATCCATTGGTACCAACTGAGGATTGTTAGCTCATTCGTATGGACATAGTAATAAAAAAATTGGATTGATTTCAACGATTCATCCGTACCAACGAAATATTTTTAATTCATATCCAAATTCATACGCTTGTTCGTTTTTTTTGTTACTAACTCGAAATAAAGATATAGGCATATCTACTTGCATTGTATAGAAAAATCATTTGAAAATTTGTGACTTTTATCTTCTACAAGCATATATATTTTGAACGGTTACATAAAACGCTATGAAGTAACGGAATTGTGTACGCAGACTTTTGAGTTACACAATGTGAAACTGACGGGTTCTATATTTATCCTTGAGAACGTGACAAAATTAAACGTCATTCGCAAGCTGCAACATGGCACGTAGTTGTTCGTTCGAATGTCATTTACTTTTTTTTTTATTACTGCAATATTAAAAGTTAATAAGCGCATGAAAAATAATAATTCACTACTCGAGAGCATTTATTTCAATATAGCTTGGACATTTCTTATATTACTTACGTACCAGTTATCGTTTAATTAAAATAAATATTGAATATTCTAAATCACTAATAATATTATACATAGTCTTCTGTAGGGTGTCGAAGTAATATTTATACTTTGTGTAATAATTCGAAATACCATTTTTTCAAAATGATCGTAAAACAGTCACAATAACGTATAGAATATCTTAAGTGCACTTAACAAATTGGATGAAATGCATATAACAAAATAATACAGTGTGTCACGCGTATAAAATGATTTTCGCGATATCCTTGGATTTATCTCTATCTCTATTTTTTTATTCGTCTCAAATAGTAGCCATTTTATAGATTTGGGTTTATCCCGTATAGTATGGCTTCATCAACAGATAAGGATCGATACGAACTTTTCTCTATGTACTTCTTCACTCCATTCTACCCTCTTGTATACCATGCGCGTAGGATTAGTAAAATCGATAAATTGATGACGTAACATTTATAAAAATTAATGGAGGAACGAATTAACGAAATTTCAACAGTAGACTCAGCTCAACAGTAACTAGGTCGATAGAACTGACCTTCCTTCTGAAAATGCCACTGCGAACAGCATAACTGTCAATTAGATGGTAGTTACTATGTAATTAGGGCAATTAAAATTATAAGTGTTTAATTACATCGAAGTACTTGAAAAAACTTGGTGATATTATATTAAGCCTACTTTGACACACTAAAGTGGATTTAAGTTGACGTTAATCAATTATAGCGGTCTACCATAGTTATTCGACAGTAATTAAAATCTCAGACAAATAATTAACTACAACTTTAATACAGTATTTCATCGCGATGGTAGGTACAGAATGTACTATCTATAAGAAAAACTGTACAAGAGAAGACGTATACGTAACTGTACATACTCGAAGGTTGGTTCTCATCAAAGGAAATTTCATCAACCACTTAATATACGTACTTAATAATACAGTCTTTGCACGAGAAACGTAACAGTATTAACCCCGAGAATAAAGGTACGTTCATAATAGTGGAGAGAACTCATTTTCATCAGCCACCATATACTTTAATGTCCAAGTATATTATAACACTGTGAACTACCATTTCGCATGAAACTAAAACACTAAAAAGTCTCAATAGGACGCTTTGTTATATCATGTTTGAAATTACTGTTTAACCCTCTATAGTAGCACCTCCCGAGAATCACGTAATAATAGCACGGGGTCTGATAGACCCTAGCGGTTTTAAAGGGTTGCAGAAATTTCCAGAATCCTCCGAATGGCTCAAGCAAAATTGGGAGTGCATACCAAACCTTTCTTTTTAAATGTGTGCAGGAATTAACTTGAAATTTTTATTTTGAATATGTTAAAAAGACCCGCGAAAAAGTAATTTGGCAGCCGTCGGAATCGCAAGGTAGAAAATCGTGGGGTCACTGTGATCCCCGGCTATTATAGAGGGTTAAGTTTCTACGGTAATCAATTACCGAAACACATACACAAAATTGATCATTAATATTAATCTTAGAAACGATAATTTTTTGTTTGCTTTATATGTATTCTTTTTTTCTATTTTCTGAATGACGCTCAATTACAGGCAGTGCCGCGCCAAGTGATACCAACCTGTAGAAGATTGTATGACAAAGTAACAGTGGGTAGAAGTTAGTCAGAATTTCTTTACGCGAAATAACATTCAGGGAAAGACATCTTCAAGCAGTAAAACTGAGTAAAACTGTATTTATATGAAAAATTCTTGGGGGACTCGACGTACTTTAAACAGGTGGAGTCATTTAATCTGCGATAGTACTTTTTGCTAGGGTGGTACTTTTTTACCTTTAGGTAATACAAACTTGGTCTGTAATGAAGACACTTTGAAAACAGTAGTATGTCCTAATTCCTTTGAACCAGAGGACGCCGGGAGGGGGGGGGGGGGGGGGGCGGTAATTCGAGAAGAAGGC
>JARQST010000732.1:193324-285407 GCA_030142225.1 Pachycephus smyrnensis
CCCCCCCCCCCCCCCCCCCCCCCCCCCCCCCCCCCCCCCCCCCCCCCCCCCCCCCCCCGCAAATTCGAGAAGAAGGCGAGGAAAGTAAAATAATAGAGAAAGAGACGAAGAAGGAAGGAGGCAGGATAAGAAAATTGGCGGGAAGAAATAAGGGATGATACAAGAGAAGTCAGTAGGGTGAGAATAATGAGTTACATTGGCGAATCGAATGCCAAAAGCGACGAAGAAACTTTTCGCGGCTTTTTTTATCGTGCCAAGAGAAAGAAGAAAAAAAGACGAGGATGAAAACTGGATTGGAAATGTTTTATTTCTGACGAATAAGTTCGTATCTGTTAAAACTGTATAAAGCAACTGTATAAATTTGAACGCGTAAAGTTAACTGTTACCGACAGAGGCAGAGAGAAAGATTAGAAGTCTGTATTATGGAAAAGTCCCTTAAGAGGGAGAAAGAGGAAAAGCCAGAAGAAGTAGCGTGAAAAAAAAAAGCAAAGTCCTTTCAGAACTCAATGCTTTTTACAACGTGGTGTAAAGCACGACTGACTTGTACCTTTTATGGCTTTTCTTTCTCTCTTGTATTCGGAAAGCTTTTTCCTCGAAACAATTGACTCTTGACCTCGTGCACGAGACGTCCTGACAATCGTAGGACCACAGACTCTTATTTATCTGAGATAGAGAATAGGTAGCAAACGAACAAGAATTTTCCATGTTTTTGTACTCTCGCCAATTATGAATTCGAAATTCAATGTTTTTGTTTCCATTGAATTTTAGTAACGTCTAATGTATCGAATATATTTTTTGTTTTTGAATTAATTATAGTTCTTTGTACAAAGCTTTTGTATGAAATCGATACAAAGTTAAATTTCTTTGTCCCTCCCTCTTGTATATACGTACGTCGTCCTCGATATAGGTAAGGTTATTTTTTTTTGCTTAGCTTTATCATACTCTTGTCTGTTATTCCTTATATATTTCTGGCTTCTCTTTACACTGACTTCCCATTCTAATAAAACACTCCATCCCTGGCATGAGAGACAATGTTTTCCAAAAGTATGAACATCCTCGTAAAACTCTCTCAAGCAAGATTGAAATTTAATGTAAACCTTCCGTATTTCTTTTTTTCCGTTTGAACTCGTTAAGTGAATGTAATTTCTTTCTCTTGTGTAATACCAAGGAATGCCAACGTGTCTCTTGACTGTCTTGACGCTCGATTATCATATTCGCATTTCTCTTTGAGATATTTTCCAAGAGTCGTTTTCCTAACAATTCATTAGACAGTCGCTTTGTTTATGTAAATATATAGTAGATGAATATATAGGTCGCCAGACACTGTCGCATTCACTATTCGTCTACTCTGTGCATTTTGCATTTGCATTTCAGTCTCCTTTGCAATTATTGTTTACCTATAGTTTTATTCGCACAATCAATTTGTATTTGCACGATCGAGTCACGCACGAGCTGCTTATTCAAATCTGGTTTAAAAAAGTGGCATGAAAAATTCCTTCACGAAGTACAGGACTTATCCGAAAATACATCAACTCCTTTGAGGGTCTCTTATACGTTGGGAATATAATCTCTCTTACAAGTTCAGCGAGTCTTCCTGCCGGCATTTTTCAGGGTACTTCGCTCCTCTCGTTTTATGGATTAGAGGACGTGATTTTTTCCTTTATATATTCCGCCGGAAAGTTTTTTGGAAAAAAAAGAACAAATTTCGGTTTACGTTTACGTTATACACGCCCTCGCCTACCTTAGCCCAAAGCAAGTGCCTTTTCTGTCTTTGGCGAAGTTTGCTTTTCATTAATTATTCGTGGGATATGAAAAAAGGAACCGTTAAGGCGTAAAGGAAATAACGAGTAAAAATATGGTAGCTTAAAAAGAAAGGGAGCTAAAAAAAGCTATCAGAAAGTCGTATATACGCGAAGGATGGATTTAAGCCCAAAGAAAATGCATGTTAAGAAAAATATTTCTGTCCTATACGTTTTCGCGAATTTCGATTTCCCATTATCCGATAATCGATCGTTTGAAATGTTGAATGTGTTTGTATCGTGCACGCCTACTGCATGGAGATAGAATGGGTGCACGCTGCAAGGTCGATAAAGAATATGCAACCACGTAGAATGCACGCGAGAGGAATGATAATGCGACTATAAATTACCCATGCTGTATCCCGCGGGAAAACATGAATCGAGCGAGTACACGAATTTAGACAGTTAGGTTAGGTTGGGTTGATATGCTAGTTACTACGCACGATATATAGGTAGAGCCCATTCTTCTTGGAAATATTTTGCACGAACGATTCATCGATTGTGGCATAGTTATCAGAAAGTGTAATTATGCGTAATTTATCGAATCTTGTGTTCCCGTGTATCGAATCACATAATAGTAACAGACAATGATGATGCTTCGATGATTTGATTGTGGTATAGTTGTCGGAAAGTGTAATTATGCATAATTTATTAAATCTTGTGTTCCCTATCAAATCGCATAATATTAACAGACAATGATGATGCTTCGATGATTCGATTGTGGTATAGTTGTCGGAAAGTGTAATTATGCATAATTTATTAAATCTTGTGTTTCTATATATCGAATCGCATAATATTAACAGACAATGGTGACGCTCTGATGATTTGATATAATTAGACGCTGATAAAACCCTAATGACAATTAATCTTAGTCAATATCAAAGTTCAGTGAAAGTTTCGAATGTTATGGTCTATAGAACGCGTGACCCACGAAGCGTACGTTGATTGAACGCGAATTGATATTCAAATTTGATAATTCACATTTATTAATGTCTAATCGATTATCACGTGTTAATGTTCTGTCGTCCGTATTCACATCCAAGTTCACGTAGCTGCTTGATACTAATAGCTGTCAATTTTCAAATGGATAAATTTCAAAATGGACGTGTATTGTAATCGATATTAGAATTGGAACTAGATTGTAGGTGAAATGTATAATAGTGTACAGAAATAAGTATAAAAAATTAAATTATTAAATAATTTGACGGACGAAGTCAAAAGGTAATTAAACATTTGGTATTCATGATTATTACATTAGTTTTTCCTAACAAAATTACATATGTTACTGCTCCAGATGATATTAGGGACGAATTTGTTTGCATGAAATGACCCAGTTACGAAAATTGATATATTAACTCATAATAAAAATCATCTCTTTCAGAAATTCATGTCTATATTATAACTTAATGATGTCTGTTCCATATTATGGTGGATAGATTATACGGGAATTGAGCAATTACATTTTCTACCAAACTGATTAAGTTTTGTACACAAATCGCATGATTGTAGAAAAATGCAATTGCATCAGTAACGTTGATTATCTATTTAGAAACATGTAGTTGGGGATTATAGTAATGAACTGGTATTCATTACTAATGATATCCCATACCCATAGACATTGCATAAAAATATCGGCATGACCTTACAGTATAATTTTGTTTGCTCATTAAAGTTTGTTTTTATGTTTTAATAAATCCGCAATTCTTATGGGGTCGAATGTGATACACTGTTCTTGGCTATAAATTTATATCTGGATCTAGGATTATTGGTTCTACTACAATATCCCAAAGAAAGTCCTTGCATGTAAATATACTCATATGCGAATATATGTCCTCCAAGTATAGGACCTAAGTATTCTGTAGGCTGCTGCTGGTCCAGAAACCTTTTCCATAAGCCACATAAAATCTTCCTCATGTTTCACGTGAGCAAAGAAAGTCCCTTTTCTGTGGTTGGTTGCGAGCCGACTCATTTGCATTTCCAAGAAAATATCGTCCCATAGGCATTTCTTTTGAAAAAGAACGAGTTCTTTGATAAGGTTGATAACCTGATATTTTTCTCTCCCTTTTCCATCTCTCACGATCCAACGTATTGCAAGATAACGAATTCACTTGATTCATATAAATTTTGTCTGACGTCATCAGAAAATTTGAAGTCATTGGAAATAAAAAAAAGTATTAAAAAAAGCTTCCGATAGAGGTACCCACGTAATTTCTTAAATCAATGTTGTGTAAGTTTGATCAGAATATCGAGTAGAATATATTTTTAAATAGTTTCAAGATGGCGTCGGAGTCAAGTTAAATTGTCAATTTACATATTCACCGTTCGACGTTCGAGGCATGAATTAATTAACATCTCAATTTAAAACCATAAGGTGTTCGATACTCGTGTAATAGAATTATTTTATTAGTATATGCAAGTATATGCAATTCCTTATACGAATGATACTCCTTTTTAATACGTCTTAAAAATTAACCGTTCTATATATAATATTCTGTACTTCTATACTATAGTTTCGCATATTGAATTTTCTTCCTTTTTTTTGTCTGATTCTCCTTTAACTTGGCCGAATAAACATATAATATTACGCCTACGTAACTATGTTATATTGTAACGCTTTCATGAGAATTCGGTTCTGTAAAGCTATCCGCCAAGGCGATGATGAGAACTGAACTGGACAGGCCTGCGCGTGATGGCTTCTCACTCGATTGCGTTCTGATCGAGGCCCGTCGGCCTTCATTACGGCAAATCTTGAGAACGACAGCGTATATTACACAGCGACTGATTGAGCGGTCGTAGCTTCATGACGTTGGGACGTTACTAGTGGAAAAGAGAAAGAAAATACAAATAGCGGAGAGTACGAGAACGAGGAACCAATCAGAGCGTGCAGATCGTACAAGAAGAGGAATCCAATAGACAGACAAAATTATGATGTATATTTACTTTTATCATCTTTGTTTATGTAGACGTGTCTTTTTTTTAGGAGACTGGGGGTTATTTGTCAAAAAAAAGACAGTTTTTAATTACTGCTTTTTTTTGCGAATGGAATTATTATTTGATTTTTTATGCGGTAATGAGTAATTAGCAATTGATAATGAGTAACAACTAATGAGATATGGACTGTTTGATTTTTCTGTATGAATTTCATTATACGTGTTTCTGTAGGAGGCATTGTAATTGCAGTCTTGTTAATGTTACAATTTAGTGGATAATCGTAAACGTTGTACCGACTCACGTTTAACCGAATTGCAACAGTATTTGATGGGGATATGTCAAGTGTCCCTCGGCTGTAATTGTATGATGTAATTCGGAATGAAATGGATTTTATTATCAAATTGGATTGCAGAAATAATAGATCTCAGGCATTTACGTGAAATCCATGCACTCAAACGTAAATTTCGCCCGACGCTCTTAGAAAGGTTCACGGCGGTTCTTCACGGCTCTTAGAAAGGTTCAGCTGCGACAAAAAATATATTCCGTCACGCAATCGAATTATTTGTGGGTGTGGAAGCGTGGGTGTTCAGTAATTTAAAAAATTTTCGGAATACCGAGTGACTGAGTGAAAGGTAAGCTTCAAAGGGAAAAAGAGAGAAAAAATAAGTCTAAGCCGATTTGGGAACAAGATGGAATCAACGAATCTTTTTCATGTTTATTTATAACGTCTCTTCGCAAAATTCAATTCTTGAATAGGATTTCGTAATCATTCGGATCTTTTCGGCAATCCTCGTTCCACTCGTTTTCGTTCCTGGGATCTTCTTTTTCTAGAATTTTACCTCATCTTGCAATCTCACTCTCTATTTGTTCTACAACGCTTTTCAAGAGAATTTCGGAATGCCCAGATCAACTGCATTGGTCAGCACTTTGACTTTATACGCCATCGTGACATTTTCTCGTACTAGCACCGTCAATATGGAAGGTCATTCCAGAAGGGATTTTTACGATTTTACTACGATTTCCTACACGGAATTCATGTGCCTTCTTTCATGTTGGACTATTTTAGTACGCCGTTCCTCACTTTGTTATTGCGCAAGAATTTCCCATATAGAGAAATTTATTACTTTATTTTCGTAGGACTTATATAGAAACCCTTTTTTTTAACTAAATTATTGAGACATTCAGACAAATATATATGAGGAGTGTATTTACTTTTGATATACGATACGAGATATATCTATATTTATAGACACGTGGTCCTCCGAAAGGGAAAATTAACTAACCAGTATCTTATGTTTCAAACAATAAGATGTAATAGAAAATAATAAAACATAAAAAATAAATGTTATATCATAAAGGAACAATTAAGTGTATTTGAAGGGCGATTAAAATAAAATTTTGAGAATGAGATAACAGAGTTATTGCTATATTAAAATCAAGATATTTTTGGAAATATGAAATTTTACAGACTCCTTAGAAAAAAAATCATAGTCCATTGTTACTGTTAAAGTACAGAATAATACTTTTGAAATGCCATCACTGGGCGTTGACGTTGGATCATTTTTATATCATCGTTACTCTACATACGTGCAATTTTCGGTCCTTTTTTTTAAGGATCATTATCAATTTTTTCAAGCTTTAAAGTACAATGGTATAGTACGTTCTTGTCCTTCGTACTTTTTTTTACGAATATTCATCCAACGTACAATGGCCACTCGTTAAATCCTCGGGGGCTTGTTTTCTGTTTGAAACGAAATTACACATTCTCATCACGTATCAAATCCATACGAGTGATTCTTCGGACTCCCTTTCTTTGTACGTGTCACTCATCCTAATCCCACCCTCTTCAAACGTTGATTTTTTTCCCGCTAATTTCAGTTATCAGACCAAATATAGGTCCTGGGTCCATATTGGCAATTTCGTACTGCTTATTATAAGTGAGGGATGCGAAGAGTATTAGCCCTTTGGGGACATATATTTTGCATAAAGTAATACGATTTGGCTGTGAATCTAGTATAGGGTCGAAATCCCTATCATCCCTTCGATCAGTTGCGCAACCAACGGGGCTAAAGAGCATTTAGTTATTTTTGAACCGTCGATAACACAAATGGATATTTTATGTTTTATTTATTAACTCGTACGTGAAGCATTATTCTGTATAAAAAAAGTATTTCGATTAATTCATTTCGATTATTGTAACGATTCAGTGTTTACTCATCGTTCATACGATATGAACAATATACAATAAACAGTACATAACATATATGAGTATGAAAGAATTACTTTAATAAAAATTCTAAAATTCTCTATATACATATATATGTGGTCCTGTGGCATCTTTTAACATTGGACGATCCGGGGGCCATTTGCAATTGCATACTTGATGAGTCCCGCATTGAATCTGTCGAAGTGGATTCCGAAACTGGCAAAAGCGTCATTGAACTTTTCAATTCGTAATCATGCCTCACCCCTTTCACGTAGTAATAAACTGCAACTCCCGTGAATACTTGAACGAACCTGTACAAAGGTCAATCCGAACGCCGTGAACTTTATTCATAAACATTTTTCTTATTTTCAATCATAAGTAAAAGTGCTTTACAGGCATTTTTGACCAATAAGAAAATCCCGTTCAATTGTTTCTGCACGAATGACCATGTTATGTCTCGTAGAAAAAGATTTTGGAAAATTATTAAAAATTTTGCAGACTTACGTCATTTGTGGAATCAGACAATACTTATCTGTATTACATATTAATATTACTTGTTTCTGGATATATACATTTCGAAAATCACTTTGACTGACGTCAGTATCATTATTTAATAATTGTAAGTGCGATCATTAACTCTTGAGCACGTTTCAAGATTTCTAGCGTTCTGCGTTCACGTCGGCGCAAAAAAATATCTCTCCTTTCAGTTTCCCTCGTTACTTTATCACCCCGCAGTAATTTTTTCTCATCCCCCTTAAAGGCTCAAGGATTCTAGGGGATGAGAGATATAGGAGATGGACGTTGCGATCGATCATTGATTGCAGCTTCGACGGTATCCGTGAGAAAGTAAAGGACAAGAAATTCTTTTCCGTCTTTATTTGTCCGCAGACAAGAAAAGGAACACAGGGGCCAGTTCTAAGGACAGTGGCATTGAAGTTAATTGAAATTGAAAGAATTAATCCATCAAGTCGAGAAGATAATCCTGAAACAATTGTTACGCTTTACGAATGAGTCAAAGTTATTTATCTACCGACCTATACCATAATACCTCAATATATATATATACATACTCTATATACTCATCTAATTCGAAACCAAGACGGATAGCTTGGATATTCTCTAAGAATTTCAATTTCTGAAGATATCTTGGAAGTCTTTGTTCTTTTAACGCGAAGTTAACTCGTAATGAATGATAAGATAACCACGGTAGAAGAAAATTGAGACGAAAAAGAGAGACATGGAAGTGGAATAAGAATGAAGCAGAGTGAAATAAACAGAAGGTGCATATAACTACGATGCGGCGACAGAGAGAGAGAGAGAGAGAGAGAGAGATGATGATGATGGTTACACTCTCTAGAGACAGAGAGAGAAAGAGATGGTCGATGTTATCACTTGATAGGATTGAAATTGTATTCCGTAGGATCGCACGGGTGACAGTCATATTTGTCTAGTGCACCGGTCGACTTAGGGAAATGCCACGGATCGCTTTAGCAACGGAATGCGAAAGGCAATTCTGAATCTGACTAGGAAAGCCAACACGCTTTAGTATAATTGGAATATAGCGTTGTGGTAACTCTGTTTCCCTGAAATCGTGAATATCTACATATAGTATATGTGGATTCTCTTATAACGTATATCCGATATATCTATATATGTATATAATACAATTACGTAGATCCTAGGTTTGATAACGAGGTTCCTACGTCTGATTGCAATTGACTTATCAACTCGTGTTCTCTGTTTTGATTTGATATTATACGTAAATCAATTTTCGATTAATTTAATCGGATTAATTATAACGGTTTCTTGGTATAATTAGTTTTGATATGTTACGAGTCAATCATTTGGACAATGCCATAGTGTGCCAGTAATAATAGATCGATTAGATCGATTGTTAGTATATTCGTAATGCAATTTTAATCAAGATGGTTATCAAATGATTCTGGATAGTCCTAAAGTAGATGATTCGGAATGCTTGCTATGGCTGTATCAATAGCAGGTTATGTTTGAGCATATTAGATGCATACATATATATATACACACACTGGGTGATTCATGGAAAGTTATGGATTCTAATGCGGCTCAGCTTGAGCAATGATCAAGATCATTGACCAATGACAATAAAGTTCCTTACAGTTGGTATGTTGGTCAATGATGACCTTAATCACTGATAAATCACAATCATCATTGCTCAAGCTGCAGCCATAACGGAATCTGTAACTTTGTCAAATAATTATACGTATGCGTTGTCATATGATGACGTTTTTATACGGTATTCTGGATACTCTTTTGTGCGATATTCATTTTGGATACTTTACCATTTTTATGGATAAGACAGACCTTGACTATTATTTTAGTTGTATCATTTTTTTATATTCGGAATGAAATATTTGACAGTTAAAAATGTCTATTTTGTCTGTCCTGTTATGATTTTTGCATTTTATGCGAATTTTCATATCGCAATGATAAACCTGCGTTAACGTTACAGCTGCGAAATGTTCGTGCACGCTATCTTTCAAATGGTTAAATTTCTTTTTTTTTCCTCGCACCTCATTGGACATCTGCACAGAATAGTAGGCGGTTTTACTATCGAAATTACTGTCGATGGCCCATAAAAAAAATCGAAATATGCATGTTTCGCTGCTAGTCAAACAGCAATGAATGTCGTTGAATCGTGAAGAGCGTTCGTATGGTTATCCATGACAATCCCTACGGCTGACCTTTCATAAAAGCCCTTTATGAAATATGGCGTCCATAGAGATCCAAACGAATGTACAGTAGTGCCATCCATAGTTTGAGTTTAAAAAATTTTTTACTTCCTCTTGTACAAAACAAACCCCTTTCCACCTCTGGGTATACACTGCTGCACGTGACGTAGTAAATACGTACGCAATATTCGGCCAGTATATCTATATGGTTTACAATGCCAAACACGTAATATTGGAGGAGTCGGTTATTTGCTCGACAGTGAAGCGCGAAAGCTCTGGAGAAATTATTTCCAAAGCTTTCGATGCTACGAAACTACGACATTTTCATGAATATCTGTAAAATGGTCTTTTCAACATTCGCAAATTTTACGAATACAAAATATAATAATATGCGAAACGTGCAATCGACTCGTAACACTGTAGAATTGGCTGCCGTTGGCCATTCGTATTGGCGGTTGGCAAGAGTTGTCAGTTTCAACTGGAAACACGAAGAGGCACCCTGTAGACGGTTGCAGGGTCAATGTTTACCACTGGATGAGGTCACATAGCGACCTTTGACTTTTAGCCCTCCCCTCCCCTCGTTTCTGGGAACGAAGCATTTACTTGTCCTACGACCCCCTGCATTGTCGCTATTTGCATAAATATACGTAACCATGCGCGACTCATTCTTATACGTTTCATGTATCTTTTGAAACGAACTGATCTTTTTGGTAGTTGCACTTTTCCAGAACCGTAAGTTCGTGGCAGGATCTATAAAAAATTTGATCCGATTGCGTAGAAAATTTACCACCATTAACTTTCGTCAATGACAATCTATGATAGATTGAATGACGTCCGTATATTCGTATGTATGAACTGACGATACCGACAGCCAATCAGCATCGCGAAAAAGCGTATATCAACTATCTTAATCAACTTAGCATACGTAAGCTATATCGTACTCGGAACCGCAAAATAATTTCTTAGGTGACTTTTTGTACTAAAGAGAGAAAGAGAGAGACTTGAATATTTTCCATTCTCTTGCTGTAACGATTAAACTGATTTTACGTCGAGAGTTAATGACTCTTGAATATCACGTTTCCACAATAGGATGCTCAGCGTCGCGATGCTTTCTCGACGAATACGTGTTCTTAAAGTCACGCGTAATTACGTAGTGCATTAGCACAGCGGAGAATAGCTTGTAAGAAGTTGGCGAAGGGGGTTACAAGTGGGTGGATATGTACGTGAGGAGAGGGTGGGAGAAAGGGTGGGGGTGGGGGTTGTTGCATTCAACGCAAAGAGGAAGTGGATGCTGTTAAGGAAGGGAAGGAAGAAGCGCCGGAAATGGAAGGAAGAAAAAGCGTCTTGCCTCTGTGTTGGCTTCTATATCTTTTGATATTGGGACACGGCAGGTCATCAATCTTGCATCCTGGCTACGTTTTCCACTTTTAACCGCCGGAACTTTCCGATCAAAATGGCTTCCCTATAGTAGGGCGTTACACGCAGACGGGTTTTAAACATTTTTTAAGACCTGTCCGACAACTGTCGATAACGTTCGTCTTCCGAACCGACGCTATAGATATGTTGGTACATCTGGTATGCAATTTATACGTAGTCAGTCATGCGGACACGGATGGGTATAACCTTTTTCAATTTGTCAAACTTCCGCGGAATGTACATATTTAGGTATAATTATTTGACAAAGTATTTGCGTGTTTATTGCTTTTATACAAAAGTATTAATAGAAATTACATCACGAGTGTACAGAAATGTTCAGATAATTAATTTGATTTTTTTTCTTTATCATCTTTAAGCACGACCATATACAGTACGTAGAAGTGTCTTATGCTATAGTAAACAGTAGTATATGTGCAAGTGTCAATAGGATCAATAAAGAAATCTATAAATAAAAATCAATCTATACGTAAAATTTTCTTTTATAAAAGAAGATCGTAACATTCACAGGCGTCTAATACTGCCGGTCTCGGAATCGCGTTTGGGCGAAAAAAATTTTTTTTACAGCAATGATCTGACAACTGCATTATTCATAGTCCATCGAAGTGCTAGGACTTTGAATTAATTGTTTACTGGCTTTACTGGCTTTACGATACTATATTTCTAACGCATATTCTTGCGGTACAGTAGCAAATAAAAAAATGAATATAAATATTCATGGCACATTCTTCTTATTTTTTTTTTAAAGCAAAGAAATAATTACTAGAAATCGTACCACGGTATATGATACGACATATTGCAGTATCTTGATACAATGGGAATACGTAATAAAATCATTCTCAATAGACGAATAATCATCGATCGAGTTTCCGCCAATTGTCAGTATTATATACCTATGCATAAAGTTAATCAACAAAGAATTCACGATCTACTTGTAAATTTACGGTTTAGTACCTATTGTAAGAGTTTTATAGTGCAGTCAAAAGGGGGTCGAGTAGCCAGCCGCCATTTCATTTTAATTTCCAATCGCGTATAGCGACGTTCTTTTCAGAGCCGTATACGAAATCAAATTAAACCCTTTGGCTGCCGTCCGAAAGTACCGACCTCTTTTCATTTTCATTTTCGCATTGCGCGCAATTACTTGTTCCGAAATTCGTTTACCACGAATTATAGTAACTTCATTTTTATCGGTCACTCTTTAGCGCGCACGAGCCACGCAATTCATAACTTCATTAAGTCGACGCCGTCCATTGTTCAATTTGTATATTAAGTCTCAGATCGAAGAATACATATAAATAAAAAATATAATTTTTTCCCATCAATTTTCTCACTGTCTCTTGTCAAGTCAAATATGAGGAATACTGAAAAAAATGTTACATTAAAAATTTTCAATTATTTTTTTTAACGCTGCGATAATAAGTTTTCATAAAACGCTGGCCTTATTGACTACCGGCTGTCTTAAGGCTCTCGTTCACACTGAAACGAGACAATTCTCGCCAGACGTCGTCGAGTGCTTGAAAATATTACTGCCTCTCGTAAACTTTACCACTAGACGTAGGTAATAACTCGGTACGATAAGGTACTTGATATTATATAATGTATATAAAAGGTTGGTGCGATAATGAGATGGTTCCAAAGTACGAGATAGAAACTACAAAACTAATTCCTGACAACTATAATACGTCAACGTACGTAAAAGACAGTATTATCGCGACACTAATTAACTAAAGTTTAGAAAAAGTTTGCAGATATTTTTTTCTATCCCTTTTTTTAACATTACTTTTTCTACCTCTTTTTTTAGTATTACTTTTTCTACCACTTTTTTAGCATTACTTTTTCTACATGATTGTGATTGTTATTGAACTAAAGCTCTAGTACTGAGAATTCCTTTTTTTTTATCATTTATAAACTCTCTTAACGAGAAAACAACTACGGTACTTACGAAGCGCAATAACAAAGAACGAATAACCGTGAGTTTGTTCATCCGCACGAATTTTCTACTCTAATGCAATTCGTAAGTAATCCTGATTTGTTTATTTTCTCCAATCCTTAGGAAGTAAATGGAATCTGCTATATATTAAATATATATAGATTATCTTATGTGCGTATATATATATATCGCAGTGAAGAAAAGTTTTCGTTGGTATTAATTAGCTTGAAATGCTCGTCGGGCTTTGGAGGCGGTTTAATTTAAAAGTTGGACGATGCCCCGCGAAATAAGCCACGGCTTTTAACCTAAAAGTTTTAGTAAATAATGTATAATGCATCTTCGTCGCCTCTTGCTTAGCGGATGGACTTCGAACGTCATTGTTGTTCACGTAAAACTTCCTCTATATTCCCCTTTGCGAGAGATTAGCATATTTTAATGGAAAAACATTTTGCCATTATTTTAGCGCCTCGTTCACCGATGGCGCCACGTGCCTTCAAAGCTGAATCGAAAATTCATTCGTACCCACTGAATGACTAGACCGCCATAGAACCATGCGTGGTCTATATACGTATACTATGTATCTATGTACCCAATACGTCAGTCATTAGCGTCAAAAACGATGACTGATGGTGAAGCTATTGGCACGTAAACGTAATGGCCGTTAATATTCGGGCGTGTTTTTCGTAGATCCTTTGTGCCCGTGGACGATGAAAATATATATAATCATTTCACAACGTGTTTTCAAGTGAATTTTCATTGAAAGTTTAAAATCAAAATTTTTCACATAAAATTTAACCTTTGACGGAATGACGTTTTGGATCTTTCTTCATTGGCCCGTTGCAATAATGTTCTAGAAGAAAAAGTGACGTTACTATGGAGAAAATTTCGCATTGCTTATGAGACCAAGCCTATTGGTGAACATGGTGGTCGTACTATTATTCGTATACTTAATATTCGTATCGGACTGTACAAACCAATAAACGCGATTCGAGAGGTCGAAAATCTTCGACGATTTGATTAAAGAGGGAAAGTTGATTAAAGATAACCCCAAGAACAAACTTGGCAGACTGAAACAAGGATAAGGCAGGAAGATTGTTTGTTCATTTCTTTAAATGAGTCGGTCTTCTCCATCTTTCTATTTGCTCTGGTACTTGTCTTTCGTCGTTTTCTCTTCGTCATCTTCTCAGTCTACTTTATATCCTCTGTTACGTTCTTCCCTCTCTCTACCTCTCCTGTCGTCACTCACAATCCTTACCCTACCCTATCCTCCTACATTTATTTTCCCTCTTGAAAGTTCATCCTCCTGTCGTCTTTTTTCTCGCTGTTTTCTTTCACGAGAAAATCCGAAACAAGTCTTTTTATAAGGACCTCAAATCCCATTGTCGGATACAAGAGGAAGTATCCTACCTGGTAAACATTATAACTTATATAAAGGCTAAAGTAAATAAAGCGTGTTTCGGCAATAAGAAAAAAGCCCATAGTCCTATTCTTCGCCATTAATTGCAAACTGATATCCTATTGGAGAATCACAAAGGACGGCCCCATTCCATTCTATTGATACGTTTACACGTCCCTGTTGTACGTGACTGGATAAACACTCGACCTCCTGCACTATCTGCTCGTAAAATACGAGCTGGTATCGTGTGACAAAGGAATTGCCCCGCCACTCCTGTAAAGACTTGGAAAACGCTCCTTAATCGAAGTTTAGCGTTTCCAACGATCCTGGATCGCTCGGAATCGAGTCCCGTAAGATTATTTAACGGGTTACGTGACAATTCCAAAGGGACCAGTCCAATTGGACGATAACTCACGACCTTCATTGCTGCATCAACAGTTGGTTCCTTTCTGAGTATCTCAACTGTCTTGAGTTGTTTAAACTCATTCTGACATAACCTTTCGGTACTAGCAACATCAACGTCCATTGACGAGTGTTATAATTTCATTAAAAAATTTCTGTTTAATTTAATAAAAGTTTTTCCTTTGTCACGAAAGAAATTTTTTTTCTTTCCTCGCGAGAACTCAAGCTTTCGAGTTTACTTAAAACTTAAAAATTTTAATGATCCTCGACCAAAGTTCATCAGCAAGTACAAAGTAACAGTTACGTAACGGCAATGTTACAATTTCGTACTCAAAGGTGTAATAGTTATAAAACACTTTTGATGTACGTAACTAAATAGTTACTGAATAGTTAAATAATAACTAAATAATCATGTACATGGAATGTTTTATAATTGTTAAATGCCAGAGTGCGAAAATTTAACATTGTTGATATGTAACTGTACTTTGTGTTTGCTGCGTCAGACATTAGTACAATTAAACAGTATTATATATTATATAGACATAGATAAGGATATATTAGATAAACAAGGAAATTAAATAAGCAAGCAACACATTTTAATGGAATCTGTCGACAGCAGCAGCTTCTCTCTGTTCTGCACGTCCTGCCAATTATTAACACTTCCTCTTCTTTTGCAAGTACAAAGGGACTATTTAGCTTGACTGTACCTAACCTGTACGTTCAAGTACCTTTCGCAAATCGTTTGGTGTACGCCATGTGTGCCGGTTGCTTGCGTTGGATGTCGTAAAAGCAACAGCATTCACAGTTCATAGCACTGTAACTTCGAACCTTAATGGCACGTTAAGCCGTCTATCAGCTGAAGTGTGAAAACTTGACTGCTTCTATTTTGGCTTAGCTCATAAATATACATATATGCACATGCACACGTTTGTTTTTGATACAACGCCGTAGCTAATGACACGAGGGTTAAGGATATTTTCAAAGGATGCTACAAAAAAAAAAACAGATTATAACAGATGAGCAGGCATATTGTGACGAAGCCGCCATCTTGATGTTATGGAAACATTTTGCCATGTCTTTTTTTTTCCATTAAGAACCTCATCCTATTATTCAATGAAACGTTACTAACGAGTTTGTAAAATTTTTCGAATTTCCTATGATAATTTTATCCGATTATTGATATCAAATGGAGATTCTTAATATCAAGAGTTCAAGTCAGTACCGAAAGATGGAGCCAGCAAGGATCCCTTGATTTTCTGATGGAATAATTAAAGCGACTGAAAGAGTCCCGAGATTCATTATTCAGCATTGAAAAGCTCCTTGCTATTCCTCCGCCATTGTACTCTTTTTATGTTTTCTTTCGTTCTCGTATACAGTGATAAATTGAAGTTACAATAAACTTGAGCATCAATTAAGTGTAGCTCTTACCGAGTATTTTTCTTTGATAGCTTTACGAAAAGCTCCACTCAGACAATTCACGAGTGCTTCGGTACTCGACTGATGCTCCATCTGGCGGATATATACAACAACCAGTATAATTTCAATTCCAAACCGAACTAAGAATAGTGAATTGTTCAAGCTTGAAGATTTATACTTATTTTTCTCGTGAAAAATATAAATAACTCAAAACCTATCTATTCGTATATTCCATTAGAATTCCATTTCAACTTGTCAAAAGAAATCATTTTGTTTTCGCATTTCTTTCATGACAAACTTGAAACGTTTCCGTATCTATAAGTTTTGTGTTATATAAATACGTTACATTATGTAAATACATAAAAGACAGAGCACGAGGCGTTCCCGGCGCAGTTGATAATTTTATTTCATGCAAATATTATTTACATGTATTATATCATTTCCTAAACGTACAATATACCTATAACTTTTTTTCTATATCTTACTATTTAATATATCTACTTAAAAAACGTAAGATCTTCGAAAGACTTATACGTCGGAAAATATCCTTCTTCAACGTGGCAATCGACTTTTAAAAGCTTAGCCGTGCTTTTAGTGAACGTACGCTGTTGAGAGGCAGGTACTATTCCCGAAAGCAGCTTTTAATGCATGTAGCAAAATGGTTCACCGCAAACCCGAAGTAATAGTCGAACGATACGTAAGAAGATGACGAGTACAAAATTTTATTTGTGCTGACAAAGCCTTTTTACCGCATCTGAGGATCGACCGGAAGTCAACCCCATGATGATAAAAAAAATAGAACAACTAAATTTAATGAAATTGACTCCTTCGGATAAAGATTTAATTCGAATATGGAAGAGAAAGACAAAATTTTGCGTAGGAGCTGGTTGGATTGTCTCTTGGAAATTTACTGTATTCGTAGGCGACGACGTAATTACGTTCGGCGTAACGACGTCGAACGTCGTTAGTAACGAAGCCTAACGAAATATCCGGACAATAATGTTACAGAACATTCTATGTGAGAATTTCTCGTTAATTATTCGCAAGCATGATCAAGATCGTTACGAGACGATACGAAAGCTTGCGATTTATTAAATATAAAATTAATTACGTGGTACGTAATATTTCTTTTCTCATAATCAGACTCGATATAAGTGCCAATGGCCGTTTGAAATTTATTTTTAAATATCCTGCCTATATCTCGTAATTGAACAAAATTTTTTATTCTTGTCAAATGGCACAAATCAAAATTTTTACTTTTATTAAAATCCTAACTTATACTTCATTCACGATTCTTATCGAACAATATTATACTATTTGGCACTCTCATTCGCTTGGGTCTTTTCATTTCCAAAGCATCCATTATTACTCTTCCTTCAAATATCTTCACTGCGAAATTCAAATCGTTCACCAGGAGGTTCATCCTTATTATACTGAGTACGATCGTGTAGAGTTCCTTTGGGGAAAGATCAAAGGCCCGTTATGGATAGCCTGGATTGATTATCGATTCACCCATGTAAAGCTTTCAATTGCCGTCATCTAATTAAGTTCAGGCAAATTATCCGAGAATTTCATGATTTCTCACCGTTCCTAATAACTATTTGATTCCCGTAAACTAAATACATATATATATATATCGTATTCACAGAAGGTACTTATTACAGCATCTGCGCATAACATATGTGACACGGATACAACTACGTAATGTATGTATATTTCGTCGTTCTGCCTTAAGGACTATATAACTATAACGTGAGAGCTTTATGGTAAAAGCTTATAATGCGCCTATTATATCTCTCCTGGAGTGTACGAGTTTTTTATTCTGCTTGTACAGCACACCCTGCGTTATAATAGCTTTCCGTCGTTGAATCGTTCCACTTTCCATGTATTCCATTGCATCTCATTGCTCATTGCTCATTGCTCATTGCTCATTGTTCATTGCCTGCATCGTATGTACCTACCTCAGTCGATAGTTTTATTGTAATCTGGTAAATGGCTGAACAGCTATATATATACATGTTGAAAAATAAGTTGACTATTGATAACAGATATTAGTTTTCAATAATTTCTATTCGTAATACTTTCTGTTATCAGTTCAACAAATTTATATGGAAATCGAGCTTTGATAAAGGAAATTTGTTGTATGATATTTTATATGTTGAAAATTCTATAATGGATTTTTCCTGATTATGCCTGTTTAAAAATTCTTTCTGCATTTCACCAAAGAACAATTTGCGCCGTTGACAATCTTGAGATAAATAAACGACCCGGAGACGATCTCAAAACCAAGTCTTACATTATGCAGGATTATACACACCCCGGGAGTGTAGCTTGCGCATAATCTGAAGCTTACGGCAGTGGAAGCTCGCGAGTAAGCCACATACAGGGTGTCTCAGTTAATGGAAAGTCCTGAAATTTATCTGTAAAACGCAGAGAGGGTAGATATAAGGTTAAAAGTTTTCAAGAAATTTTATCGAATTTCTCCAAGCTACGTATTTCGGTCGGGTAAAAAAAAAGCAATTTTCTTTGTAAACTAATACTTTGAAGTTTGCAGAATTCTAAGTATTCTTTTCAATAACTGTATCGAAGTTTTTCAATAGCTTCGTGTAAAGGCTTTTCGATGCGGTAAATTGAAAATATATCAAGATAAATCATTTTGAGATGCAGTATAATTACAGTTATGCAAGTTGTACATTTCTGATTATATTATCTGAAACGTCCTGTATACTCTAAGCGTATAGGCAATGATACTGCTTCTACGCGGAAGTGCCATACTAGTATGTTTCTACTCCCGGAGGAATTATAATCGTACAGTGCTACGATACTGGCATACGAATATCCTAGGAGTAATCTTAACCAGTCAGAATAACAACGAGTATTTCGGTAATCATGAGAAATCCGCCATTGAGCCAGTCTAGAGTGGATTTAACATCGTGAGAAATATCCTAATCAGACTGTAGGGTACATATGGATCTGCATACGTATATGAAAAATCAGTATAATTATTTCTCTAATGACATTCGGATAAACAGTATCCAAGGGATTGTATAATTATATTTGAAAGAAAGAATTTTTTCCACAAGATTAAACTTGAAATAACTTAGAAAATTGATTAAAATAAAGGAAACTTGAATAAATTTTCTCAAATTCACATAAATCGTTGTACTCATCAAACTATCATTATCAAGTTTTCCACCCGAATGCATATATGCATTGTACCTTACACGTTCAAAGTCCATGAGCGCATTGAAGTTTTCTTCATAGAAGCTGGTGCTTCTTTCATAGCTGACAGAGGACGAAGAAAGCGGGTCGGTAGGGTAGGGTAGGTGGAAGAAGGAAGTGACGAGGAAAATGACTGGGAGGAACGAAGTTAGCGGGAAAAAAAAACAAGAGAATGAAGTAAAGCCGAGTAATTTCTTTTGCGAGAATAAAGCAGCACGCAATCAGCTTTTCGGTCCTTACGATCTTCAAAGTGACTACGAACTCCGGTCTCCTCATTTCCCTGGCTGTATTCAAGAACCAGGAGTAACAAGGAGTAGGTATCTAGTGCGCCGGGTAGTACCAATTAGGATACAGACTGGTGTGCTGGTTATGTACTTTTACCTAGGTATAAACGTTGGTAACCCGCATTCTACTTCAGGGACTAGTGTGGGAACGCTTAGGTAGTTGAACACTCGAAAATTACAATTACCAGTGAGAATGGGTACGTGGGATGCAACTGGAGTTTAAACCTGACCGCGTGTTTCCGTGGTTCACCAGTTGTGGACGGACACGGTGGCAGCACTGTCGCCATGTCCCTGAGGATTTTCAAATCACTAGTTTTAACCAGAAATAAAATAATTGTCATACTATAATAAGACTTCACCTTGTATGACGATATCGTCCTCTGGGATCTATCAATCACTCTGGGTGAAGCTATCATTCTGTTGAAAGAAAATGCTGACTCGATCGGTAATGACAGTGTCATTAATTAAGAGGTAAAAGCTCGCGTGAAAACGCTCCTGTAGAACGCTTCGGATATAGGCATATCATTCAATTGGGAAGAATAGGCAATAAGTATCAGATCCATTATTCGTGGGGCAACCTCGTGGGAATGAAATTGTCTTTTTCAATTTTGTTTTCTTCTTCAAAAGAAGAAATAAAGACTTATTGTACTATTATAGTATGTACAGTGTGCTTAATGAAAGTGCGCGTCACGGGCTCGATTAATTCTACAAGGCTGCTTTACATAGTTACTCTATGGCGAGTATCGTATAGACTTGACAATTTTTAGATTTTTTCTTTTTTTTCTATAGTTTTATCTTTTAAAAAGTTGTCACATTTCTACATGTAGCACTTGTCAATCGATTTTGACAATCTCAAGTCATTTTAAATTCTGTTTTAAGACATATAGTCGGTCCGCGAGTTTTATGTGTTTTTTTGACAGTTCGCAAACAATGCAAAACTTAGTAAATCACACGTAGCTTTCGCTAAAATCACGAAAATATTTATTGAAATGGAAAAATATATTTCAGTGAAAAACCATACACGTGCATACTTTGTATAAAAAGTTGTATGCAGAATCACGTGCGACTTGCTTACTACTTGCTTAATTACATTAATGTAATCGAAAACAATTGTTTTCGATCTGTCAAAAAAAGATGTTGGACTCGTGGATCGACTATACCTGACTTATAGGTATTATACGTGAATGTTATATACTTGTACATATACGTACTACGCAACGTCAGTATCGTGATGGATCTCCATGCTGGATCAAATAGGTCCATCGATCAGTTCGAGTAAAGAATTATCGATCACCCGAATACAATTACCTTTCACGTCCGAAACCAGTACTTGACTTAAACGTGAAGTCTGACTTGACAACACGCATGACTGTCGTAAAGTATAACGTATGACGCAATATACCTAGAACTTATGTATATATAGTATAAAGTGGAATTGCAAATAACTACATATATAGCACCTGAAGCATTAGCAACCCTTAAGTTAGTAACCCTTAACTCCGAGCTAAGGTCCTAAATTCCTCTCCAAAGTGTCATACAGTAAAATCCCAGCTATTTGTATAACAACTCCAAAGTGACTGCCACTACGTCACAACGCGACCATCAAGCGAATTTTCGGAATTTCGATAGGTACCAATTATGAGCTAATGAAAGTACCATCTTCCCACAGTATTTTACCATTCCCTGATTATCTCAATATACCCCTCGTTGTGTATCAATAACAGATTATATAAGTTCCTACATAAAATTGATTTCGGTTTTACGTTCGCTAAGGGTAGAAAACTGCATTGGCGTACCTAACTCCATCTACCTAGCCAGGCTAGTTAATAATTCGACACCATATATGCATCTCTATACGTTTACTCATATGCGTTTTCAGAGCATATGAACCGGCTTTGAGCTTCCTTATACTTCCATAAGATACCCTTCAGCTTTGACGACATACCAGCTGATTGCAAGAGAGCTCTCTATTAATTTGACGTACATACGTTCATTGGCACATATAAGTCAGAAAACACACATGCCAATTACAGATAATTTCTGCATTCAGAAATACTCGCGTATTCAATAGCATATGTAGGATGTGAATACCTTATGTATAGAGTACATATGTGTATTGCACCCAGAGGTTGAAAATCGATCGTTTCTCCCCATCGCTGTATGTATGGAGTTTTTGTCTTTTTTTCTTCTTTCTTGCCTGCCTTTCCACCCCTATTCTCTTGTCTTTTATTTCCTTTCTTTTTTTCTCGCTTTCCTTGCTCCTCCTCTTCTATCTCGATATCTTATTGTTATTTCGAATGCGATTTATTTCCAAGATGGCACGATCGTCGCGTTATTCTCATCCCTTCTATTTCCTACCCCCTTAGAATGTTTTTACACGGCCGGCTCGCCCTTCTGCGTTACGCACAAATCATTGGGCTCGTTCGGGGTGGCACGCGCCTAGTAGGTATTTTTTTCCCCTTGGGCGAATAGGCCAAATTTTGTGTCAGCGCGATTTATATAGGCCAGAGTTGACTTTTTACTTATTTCTTATAAATTCTCCATTACTGCGAATGACGTTTCGCTGCTCGCGATTAATGGCGGATTAAGGACGCTACGTGGAAATCTTTAATTGGGACTTTAAGAGCGGCAAAGCTATTGTTCATGATATATAAAGTTACGTCATTATTATTTTTCTTTGTAAATTGACATTATGCGAATTCTATATTGAAAAAAAAGTATTAAGTGGCATTGTTATTTTTTAGCTGACTGTATACGTTTTATAAGTATACTTATTGCGTATGCGCAATGAAAACGGTAATGGTTGATGGTAAAATTTATAAAATTTTGAATTTCAGTCAAATCGAATATTAAACGTGAAATCGAATGATATGTGGAAATTTTAACTTTACACGATTCACATCGCTTTTTGATTCCTGCTCAATTAAGCTTCAATTTCACCATTGCTCGGTGCATTTTAATCGACGAAATATCCAGTGTAATCAATGGAGCTTACTGTTGACAGTGCTATAGAAATAATTTCAAAAATTATATTTAACGCTTAATCGGGCTATTCGCGAGCGAATTCATTTTAATCAGTGAACGCGGAACCAAAACAGCGTACAGTACTAAAATCAAATTTCAAGTTATATCGAAAATAAGTGCTCGGAGGGGATAAATTAAATTCTATATGATATCCGCCGTTTATTATAAAATGTGCGAATTTATTAAAGGGATAAATTCCGAAATGGATATAACGAATGAAGTCGGTAACAAAATTTACAGAAGCGTAAAAAAGAAATATTATTTTTGTAATTGACACGCACAGTAAATAAAATAGCGTGTATAACGTATTTAGAATATTGCACAAAATGACGTCCTAAAGAATGATAATTAATCAATGTTGCCGTTTAATAATAATTAAAATTTCATCAATTTTCAAAATAAAATTACAAAATTACGTATTTCCATTTCAAACGTCACTGAATATGGAGAGAATGATCATTCAGTTATTTAACACGTTCATCACCCATTATAATAAGGACGTAGCGATTGAGTACTACATGGACGCTACTATTACGCCATTGGCACTTAAAGCGTTAACGAACAAATTATTATAAGTATAAATATGACCAATAAAAATTTCATTTCCGCAAAGTTACCTGTAGTAGACGAACGAAGCGTTTACCGATCGTTCAGCACTATCGAAGCACTTGGAATAAATTCGCAACAAATCTCGAGTGGACAGTAAACTCTATCGCGCGACACGTCGCGCCAGACGCTACAAATCAATCGTATATTCATGAGAGCGACGTAGTCGAAGAAAAGTTGGCGATGCAATAGAAACGTAAAGGAAACGTCGACGTGTCGACAAAGTTGCGAAGATGGAAATAATTTTATAAAAAATTCAATGAAGCACCGACTGATTGAATCCTTAAATAAGTAAAGTTTAACTTTGTCCTCGAGTGACGTCATTATGTCGCAAAAACACGATAAACATATCGTTTCAAAAGTGACTTAATATATTTTCAAGTTTTATATATCTCTCGTTACCTTCCAAAAACGTTTAATATTTTTCCGCTACGTAGAAACAAAATGACGCACGAGTATATACACTCGATATATCTATATTCCATAAATTGCAAACGATATTTAACGTTGAAAAATAATATACAAGTATAATAAATACAAGCATACTTTACAGAAGTTCTACGAAAAAGCTTTAACGATATTTCGTCTGATTAATATAAAAACACAATACCTATGTATATTAATCCATCTAATTATTAACTGTATAACGAAGATGTTCAAACTGTCACTATACTCTATCCTCGCTGTAAGTCGTGAAGGAAGTGGCGCAAATGTGAACAAGCCAGCTAATATAGACTAATGGGACAACAGCTTTGCATATCATCATTCAAGCCTAAGGGTGACTGTTGCAAATAATAGTATGCAAAGTAGCAAATATGAGACAGAAATAAGATTAGAGTAATATGCACAAGAGTATACAAGTATAATGTAATTATACAGTTATCAGTATGCTGATAACAGTATAATAATTTTAAAAAAGCGAACCCGACATAAAGTCTGATCCACAAAAAAAAAATCTAAAAATGCGTACGAAATAAATATATTTATTATCATCTTAAGCTCACTGGTCGCTAACCAGTACATCTTTAATCATGCTCAACAAGGATCCTAAATGCTTGAAAATGTCAGTGACGTCATATAATCTACGTCATCACGTGTTAACGCAACTTGATTTATTGCCGCTCTCCACGCTTTGCAGAGCTTTAAGTAAGCTCCGCTTGGCTTGGTTAGTCGCTAGTGAATTATATTTTATGATATATAAATATATTTATCGCGAAGTAAATATACAAGAATATAGTATATTTGTATTATATATGTATATACGAAGTGCATAATTTGAACAACAGATTGGAGGTCATTGTGTTTGCTAATTCGTTAAGCAGCTTACAACTATCGACAGTTGTCGGGCTTGCGAATGGAAACAGGACTTGTCAATGGACCGTAACGCGTAAGCCTGGCAACGCTACTACGTTTCAGAATGCAATAATCATGAAACTGGAATAATACGTGCTTGCATAATATAGGAACTGTTTCGTATAAATACACATGTACAATTTTAGCAGCAGATAACCGCGGAGGCTGTGATGATTTATGTACGCGTATTCCCTTCAATCTGGAATATTGATTATATATCGAGTATACCTAATTTTGGAGAAAACTGACAAATTACAGTGTGTACAGATGTATAGATAACATATCAGAACTGTTTAATTGTTTCATCTTCTCTAATGTATTTATCTCGTTGAGAAGGAACTTTTGGAATAACTTATAGTGAATTCGGTTTAATATGGGCTTTTGAGATGAATATTTTGAATTGTTCTGGTATTAGAATAATTATATTATATTGCGGGAGTGCTGTTTCGTGAAATTCGAATTTTACGTGAACTACTACGAATCTACTGATTCCAATTCCAGTAGTACAAACAGACCTGTACCTATATCTGCAAATATTCGGAACTTGAATTCTCAAACAAACCACTAGCCTCGGGCAGCATCTGCCCGGTACACCTTCGAGTTTCAGAATTCTTGGTATTTTCAGTATTTTGACTCTCATTCGATTAATATAGGTATATATATACATATATTTACGTAGAGTGTAGGTATGCATTATATACTGAAGTTATTTACTTATTTACCTATGTTTACCTCGCGCCCTAAGCTAAAGCGGTGTATTCTATCAACGTTGATAACAACGTTGATGTTAACACTTTGCTGGCCGATCACGAGTTAACTCGTGTTTGCACTTACATTAGTTTATGCAGTTTTTAAGTCTGAAAGCAATATTGAAGTTTATTTAAATGTTTTCGTTTTATATTCAATTGCAGAAAAATAGCCGGCTGCAGGGGATAGTTTCGGCTTGAAATAGCCGGTCAGCAAAGTGTTAACATCTTAAGTTGGCTGCAGACACAATTAGGGCTTAGTATTAGTGTGAGATGTACAGTTGCCTTAGACGCCGCAGGTCTAAGCTCATGGAATCGATTAAAGCACTCCCTAGCCAATCTTTATCCTTATGTATGAAATTCTACCAAGAAAACCAAAAAAAAATTTTGGAAAAATTAATTTAATGGTATTCCTTACACTATATGAAACGCAGTATTGTCAATGGAATTTTTAAATTTCGTATATTATGTAAAGATAAAAAGCTTACACGTAGAGCTTTTCTTGGTATACGATTTTTAAAGCTTTTTGGAAGAAAATTGAATGCTGTCATTCTCACGGTGTCTTAGCCGCATTATTTTGTCAATCATGTTGAAATCTTCACGCGCAATAACGTGTCTGGGCTTAAAGATTTCCTGTTGGGAGGACGACCTAGAGCTTTCAGATATTTCACGGTTTTGAAATTATATCGCAGAAAATTGTTTCCATGACAGTTCCAACATATGTCACATATTTTGTCACCTTCAAAATGGCACACAGACATTTTCCAGATCTCTGACGTTCTTCAAGTGATATAAACGTTCTATTCGTTTTGTTTTTTTCAGGCCGAGATATGGAGCGTCTTCATCGCCATTTTGCGAAAAAGCGTGCGGAACCTGCAAGCCTGCACTGACGTCAGTCTCATCGAGCACGTGTTGCATCGATTGTCGCGAGCAGAGACCGTCGTGGCAGGTGAGTAAAAAAAGCTTTTTTTCAAAAACCATGACTATACGAGCAATTCAGTAATTTAATTTTTTTAAATTTCCTACAACGTATAAATAATTTAATAATTAATCTAGCATGTATCATTATATCCGTAGATTTGTTAATCGACATGCTTGGAGTTCTGGCAAGCTACAGCATCACAGTAAAAGAATTGAAACTTCTGTTCGGTGCGATGAAGGCGGTCAAAGGAAAATGGGTAAGAATTTTTGTGGATATTTTTGTATCCCCTTATTTAACAATTTAGCACAGTCCTCCTACGATAAGGATACGCCATTGATTATAGCTTGGTGAAAACCTTAACGTAAACGAAGCAATATTCTTTTCAGCCGCGACATTCGGCAAAATTGCTTAACGTACTTCGCCAAATGCCGCAACGAAACGGACCCGACGTATTCTTCAGTTTTCCTGGCAGAAAAGGATCGGTAAGTCGATTTTATACTTTTACCTAAAAACTACTTCTCTCTTGTGCAAGAATCGAATAAGGTCACTGAATACCAAGAAGTTCGCACGACCTTTTAAAGATGAAAGCACTTCTTGGGTTGTATCGTTGTAACGACACTTTCTACAAACTGGACGAATGCGTTGTTGCTATGATGGCAAACTAGATTTTTCACGAGGAACTTTGTACTTGATTTTGTTCGATTTTATGGAAAATTCGTAATACGACATTCGCTTATCTAAACTTCACCGTTGTTTCGTACCGCTCAGAAGCACAAAGCAGAAAGTTAACGAGAATCGCATAACCTGTCGTTCACGCGAAGAAAAGCACGATACGTTAAGATTAAAGTTTAAAATTAGAAACTTTCTTAAAAATGAACAAAACTTGTTAGAATTACTTGGAAAAATAACTATACTTTTTTCTTTGAATGTTATCTTTTTTTTGTTACTCAATTTGTTCTTCGCGGTCATTTTAATTTGAAAATTTAATACAGTGGGAGTCAAGCTCATATTGCAAATTGAGTACCTAATACAATTAACATGTGCTTATATATATCCATCTACAAATTTGATTAAAACTTGACGCAAAATAACGTAGATTCTGTGTATCATGTTTGCGAAGAAGAATATGACGTGACTCGAACATTCCCCAAGTTTTAGGCACACACATCCGCTTAATGTAGTAGCAGCTTCGAAATACTTGATTGAGGTGTCGCGTCGGTGATGTTGCAATATATAAGTTTGACGGAACTTGCCAAAGTTAGAGAACATGACTTATCAATTATGAACGGATTACAATGTTCAACGCAAGAACGACTACGCAGACTTACGCGACTAAATCGAAAGCGATGCTTTGCCACTGTTAATTTAACTGAAGTTTAATGAAGTTCAACATATTATCTCCACTAGAATCTTGAAACTTAAACATAAGCAATAACACGTTGTATAAGCCCTGAAGCATTTTGTCTTAATAAGTATAGATGTATTATCTTCATTTTTCTTAGGCAATAGTCTTACCGCCATTGGCCAAATGGCCTTACGAGAATGGATTCACCTTTACGACGTGGTTTAGGCTGGACCCCATAAATTCCGTCAATATTGAGAGAGAAAAGCCGTACCTTTATTGGTAAGTCTTAACGCTGGTAATTAATTTTCCGAAAAAAAAATAAAACCCTTTTTGGATTGGATTTTACGAATTTTTCTTTCTTGCAATGAGAAGGTGGCGCTTTCTCGTGGATTTATTACCGGTACTACTTGACTGATACTTTGCGAATTTTCTCGAGATCGTCTTTCGCAAAAATAGCGAATGATTGCGCCACAGTGCGGTTTAATCACGTTTCGCTCGCATGGAAACGATTGGATTTGCATGCTGCGGCCTGTTTACAGAGGGTCGAATGCCGTATTTTCTGTTTGTGAACCGCAACGGTGTGCTTTTTCGAGAGAGAACAAAACTCGCGGTTATATAGGGGATGGGCGGATGCAGTGGGATCTATACGTGTATGGATTGGAGTGGATAAAAAAAAATATAGAAAAAATCGAATCCATCGAGGACGAGATCCATCGGGCCAGTAAAATTCCAATGGCGCTCGAAGCCTTTTCAAATCGGCGCTATTTGTTCGATGACCGCTGAAACTCTTTAAAGATAACTATTTGCTGGAATACACAGAAACCGCAATCCCCACACGTTTTAACTGTTACCAACTGAAAAGTTTATAAGAACAGTAGACATTGATTTTTATCTTTTTATAGAGGATAATAATGATTTTTGGAAGAAAAAAATTTTTTACCACTCCTCACTGATGGTCGATGAAATTTTTATTTCGATTATTTATTTGCAGCTTCAAGACCAGCAAAGGCGTTGGCTATTCCGCTCACTTCGTAGGCAATTGCTTAGTACTCACTTCGATGAAAGTGAAAGGCAAGGGCTTCCAGCATTGTGTCAAATACGAATTTCAACCACGAAAAGTAATGCATAACTTTTTTGATGATACTATTGTTGCCAGAAGATATATTTTTTGTTCTACTACTAAAAAAAAATTCTTTTGTTACAGTGGTACATGATCGCCGTAGTGTATATATACAATAGATGGACAAAGAGTGAAATAAAATGTCTGGTGAACGGTCAGCTTGCGTCTAGTACGGAAATGGCGTGGTTCGTTTCCACGAACGATGTGAGTTGAAGAAATTCAAATTCTATATTAATTTTTGATTAATTTTCTAAAATCCTCTTATAGCCATTTGACAAATGCTACATCGGTGCCACGCCTGAACTTGACGAGGAACGTGTTTTTTGTGGACAAATGAGCGCGATATACTTGTTCAGCGAAGCACTGACGACACATCAAATTTGCGCAATGCACAGACTGGGTCCTGGATACAAGGTAAACAGAAATACTTGTACCTTTTAACTTGCTTCTATTATTTTTTACAAGAAGCAAACAATGTATACTTTACATTGATAGTAAATGGTCTTTTAAAAAATATATTCTCTTTTCAATCATTATGTCAATTGTTCATATTACAGAGTCAGTTCCGGTTTGACAACGAGTGTTACTTGAATCTACCTGACAATCACAAAAGGGTGAGTGACGAGCAGGAGCTCACGAGCATGGTGGACCAAAGTATACAGCCTGTAAGCATTTTTATTTTTTTTTTTATTATTTCGTATTAATTTCGGTTCGGTCGTGTTATCAGGGGCGCTTTGGCCCTTAACTATTTTATCACCACTTTAACGTACCCTACCAGCGTCGTATAACGACCGAGAACAGGTGATCAAGCGCTTCGTGTAATAAACAAAGATTTACATTGCATCGGTCAACGTTCGGTATGATTAGGAATGTCGTTTATGAATTGCGTGCTTTGTATCATTAATAATGCAGCAATTTTCTTAGACTTTTATTTGATGGAAATAGTCTGGAGCTTTCCTTTCTTTATTTAGAATAACGTTGATATGGTTGATGGTTGATTTTATTTTCATTAAATTATTTATATCAGTAAACCAGTATTTTTATCAGCATGTACAGCATATGTACGTTTTGAATTTGCATCGAATTTTAATTGGCTATAGTGTATTCCAAATATTTTTGCCTGTACTACATTTCTTTTTAATGTATTTAATAGATAGTTTTGTATCATTAGTTAAGCAAGATTTATTGACTGACAGATAATAATCGATAATCATTATGGCAGACTGTATCATAGTATTTGCAGGATCTTAGTGAGATTGAAATAAAAAAGAAAAGAGTCTACAATTTCTGATATAGCATATACAACGTGTAACCCTTTTCTATAATCATCAATTTACAATAGTTTTTCCTTTAATCTGTCAGATAATAAATCTTTATTTTACTGCAGCGCACTGATTATTTGATACTGCTAATGTTTTCAGTAATATTGATTTATACGTAGCCATCGTTGTAATGATTCTAAAAAAAAAGAAATAAATAACCAACAAAAGCTGATTAATAATTTGAAAAAATTGTAGGTACTATACGACGGAAAGTTGTCCAATGCAATTGTGTTCATGTACAACCCTGTAGCAACGGATTCTCAGCTATGTCTACAGAGTGCTCCAAAAGGAAACGTCTCATACTTCGTACACACTCCGCATGCCCTGATGCTGCAGGTACGTTGCTAAAGAAGAAAAGAATTCTTAATTAAAAAGAAAAGACAGAATAATAACAATAACAAAAATTTTGATTTTAGGATGTGAAAGCCGTGATAACACACTCGATACACAGCACCCTTAATTCGATCGGTGGCATTCAAGTTCTATTTCCATTATTCTCGCAATTGGACATGCCCTACGATTGCATAGCAGCCAATGACATCAAGCGAGATCCCACATTATGGTAATTACTACGTCACAAGTGTTATCGAATTGGATGATATCATATAGGAAGTTTCCACGTACGTAGCTAATCTCATGTTTTGGAGTTAATTGTTCGATCGTCCTGTGTGCTTCCAGTTCGAAGTTATTAGGGTTCATCTGCGACCTCGTCGAGAGTTCACAGACTGTTCAGCAGCACATGGTCCAGAACAGAGGATTTCTCGTGATCAGCTTCATGCTTCAAAGAGCCAGCAGGGATCACCTCACTACCGAAGTGCTCGCGTCCTTTCTCGAGCTGACGAAACACCTGGTCACTTGTCTCAGTGCTAACAGTGATCTTTTGCTAAAACAGGTACAATAAGATGGGGTTAATTTTAAAGTGATAGAGACGTTTTCTGACAATCAGACTGAGTTATCAAGTTTCATTTACGTACTGTATATTCTGCTGCGAGATAAGTAGATTTCTTGTTTGTTCGATATGACAGTTCGTGAGAGAATTTTTGAGATACTAAAATTTGATATTTTATTGAATTATATATTCGATATTTTTTATTTCATCTCCTGTGGTTAAGAATTATTGAAAGTGCAACAAGTATACTTGATGCAATATTTCAAAACGATGTAAATAATTATATCGGTATTTATTCATCTTTTATTGGTTACCTTTAGTATACTGTTATCAGTCATTATTTTCTAATGTTTTCGCATAGACTTCAGTGTTCATTTAAATAGTTGAAATGGAAAATCTATTTTTATAATTACTGAAATACTGAAAATTCGGTATATCATCGTTGCACCACAATAGCATGCTAATTGTCGAATGCGAACGTAATTCATCGCAATTAATCGACTACCAAACTTTTCAGTTGTGTTAGTGTTAATATGAAGATTGACGAAAAAATATTTATGTAGATCTCATGAATGATGCGTGTAGAAATGATTTTCGCGTATTGTGCATAAGTATTAAGTATTATTATTATTACTGAAATCCATATTTTTAAATCGTAATTCTAAAGCCTTGAGCATGAGTAATTCCCTTTAGAATATTCCTAAGTTCTCGAATCTTTGGATTGGATGCAATCTACCGACTTTCAGGCTTTCTCACTTTTAACTGCCTATGCGATCTCCTGCTTGCGCTCTTGCCAAAGTGCTTCTACGTATGAATTTATCGTATCCACTATTATAAAAATTCGTGCTGATGAATTCGTATGCTCCAGTTATGAGAACAATGGCACTCACGACGTATATTTTTGAACGTCAAAAATTGTGTTGCCGTATAAGGACGAAAAATTATTTTTGTCGGACGCTCATTATGAATTCACTAGCACGAAACAGTGCGATATGTTTTCTTTCGTTTGGCCGTTATCTCACTCTGTCCGTAAACAAAAAATGCAGCGGCACTATTCATTTTGAGATAAAAAATACAAGTAAAAAAAAATGCTTAAACCCGCACTCAGATGCTCGCGATAGTCCACCGCCATATCTGTTCTCCCCGTGTAATTAATATTCTATAAACAACGAAGAAACATAACATAATATTTTACAGATAATTTTTACGCATCGTTAAATGCATTGAATTTCTTCTCTTTACGTTTCTTCTTGCGAATCGATCTTTCATAAACAAAAATATCTTGTCTCTGTGTACCATGCAGATACACCATATTCTGTTATCTGACTGCATGTTTCTGTGGATAAAAAAATTCTTTTAAAAATCCCACGACAGGTTATCACCCTTCAGCACTTACAATACCAAGTTATAAAATTAAACAATTGTACAATTTTCCCCTGACAATTAATTTTAATCGCGTTATCCTCATTCCATCTATTTGCTCTACGTAGAAATTGAATATTGTGCGAATACACTATCAGATATGGTACGTCCAATTTATTTGGGTGGAGAGAATAAAATATTGCAAATTGATTCGAATCCATTGAACGGTTTAATAAAACATAAATTTGAAAGAGCTAAAAAAATCTATTCGAATATTTTGATTTATCAAAAAATTGTCGAAGAAGGATTAACTGTCAATTGTATTTTCATTTGATTTATACCGGTGAGCGGCAAGCGCAATCGAATAGGTGGGACGATAAAATAAAATAGCAGAAAGAAAGTCGGCTAGATTGATGTGTCCGAAGAACAGGCAGATCCATGGTGATGTAGTTGTTTTACTTTTCATTCCTAACATGGCAGCTGCTGGATCACGTTCTCTTTAATCCCGCTTTATGGATATACACACCAGCGCCAGTTCAAACTCGTCTCTATTCATATTTGGCCACGGAATTCCTCAGTGACACTCAAATATACTCAAATGTCAGAAGAGTGTCTACAGTCTTGCAAACAGTACATACACTCAAGTATTACTACTGGGTAGCAAATCCACGATCAAAAAGTGGAATCACACCAAAGGGACTCGGTAAGTTAATCCAAAAGTCAATAGTTGCTCCTCCATAATTCTTTCAACCTTAGAAAGTAATATCCATTCAGCATCCATCAATGAATTCAAACAATAAAGCCTTGATTATCGAGTGCTACTTTATTGAAAGCTATTCAATTATCAAGCCAATTATAACTATTGCAATTTACATTGAACGCCATGATGAAGATTCGGAGTACTTTTATTGAGCAAAATTTTATTGGATTCTATAAACATTTTTTTTTAATAACCGATATTTACTGTAATGAAACAATTGTCTACAGATGGACCGCGACCTCAGCAAAAGGATATTTTGACAATACGTTCATACATATTGCTGTTTCTTAAACAGCTTATTATGATCGGTAATGGCGTCAAGGATGACGAGTTGCAGAGCATCCTTAATTATTTAACAACGATGCACGAAGTAAGTTCGTTATACTTTGCTCTCTATGGAATATTTAAATATCGTGGAGAATATTTTTTTTCATAAAGCGCGATACTCTTCAGGATGAGAATTTACACGACGTGCTACAAATGCTGATATCATTGATGTCTGAGCATCCGTCATCGATGGTACCTGCGTTTGATGCTAAACAAGGCGTAAGGACGATCTTCAAATTGCTGGCAGCTGAAAGTCAGCTGATACGACTTCAGGCTTTGAAGCTTCTTGGCTTCTTCCTTAGTCGCAGTACACACAAGTATGTATTCGTGTTCCTTGTGTCCCGTATGTGCGGCATGCGCATGTTAAATCCTCGGCTTGGTAAAAAGATACTGAAAGTGCTCAATTTGCAGAAGGAAATACGACGTTATGAGTCCACATAATCTTTACACACTGCTCGCCGAAAGATTACTACTTAACGAAGAAACCCTGTCCCTACCGACCTACAATGTTTTATACGAGGTATCTCTTCATCTTGATGTAATATAATTTTATTCTTGTAACGCTTTGAGTGAAAATTGTGAAACGGGAGAGAATCCCCTTGAAAAGGACTGATTCTTAGGAGAGATACTTTGATGATAATTAACTTATAAAAATATCTTTGTAACAGATAATGACGGAACATATTAGCCAACAAATTCTTTATACAAGACATCCGGAACCAGAATCGCATTACCGCTTAGAGAATCCAAGTAAGTCATGTTTTTATTTCAAATTATGTGATACTTTACAAGATCAAATGCGTTTGCTGAAATATACTAATTTATTGCTTAATTTTGGTTTCAGTGATCCTCAAGGTAGTGGCCACCCTGATACGACAATCAAAACAGACCGAACAGCTGTTGGAAGTGAAAAAGCTCTTTCTCTCAGATATGACACTGTTGTGCAATAATAATCGTGAGAACAGAAGAACAGTTCTACAAATGTCCGTCTGGCAGGAATGGCTAATAGCAATGGCGTACATCCATCCGAAGAACACGGAGGAACAGAAAATATCAGATATGGTGTACTCGCTCTTTAGAATGTTACTTCATCATGCTATCAAGCACGAATATGGCGGATGGCGCGTATGGGTCGATACTTTGGCCATTGTTCACTCAAAGGTAAATAACTGGAAATGGTAAGACTGAACAAAAATATTTATTTGCTTTTATTGTTGCTGTAGGTGTCCTACGAGGAATTCAAACTTCAATTTGCACAAATGTACGAGCACTACGAACGTCAGAGATCTGACAACATAACCGATCCTGAGGTGAGACAGCAGAGACCAATAAGTACAATCTCAGGATGGGATCAGCAACATTCCGGAAATAATGGCTACAGCAGGCCTTCACCCTGGACAAATCAGCAACCGAACGAAGTACAGCACGTAGAGAGGAATTACAAGGTCAGCGAAGATGAATTGCATTTTCTAATAGATACACTTTTAAAGGGACATCAATGAACAAATGTTCTTTTATTTTTTGGTCTAGGAGTTTGATGCATCTGAAGGAACTGAAAGGCTGGAAGAATCCTGCAGCTGTGACCTCAACTCAATAGATAATACCGAGAGTGATGGCAGCCCTGCAATAATGAAATCGCGTAGCGAAACTCTGGAGACACAACAATCCAGCGAAGCTGTTTCTTTGGATTCAAGATTAAGCGACAAGCCCGAGACTCCAACAACGGCGCGCGAAAATAATACAGACACGCCGACCATCCTGGAAGAAGCCAATAGCGAGGCCATATCACTGCCTACGACGCATGAGACCAGCGAGGTTATTTCTATAGAGAGTTCTAGTGACTTCTATAGCGAAATTCACAAAATTGAGAGTTCCAGTCCAGACTCTATAGTGCAGGATACCGTGAAGAAAGATCAGGAGGAAGAGACTAGTACGCATGAAGTTCCACTGGATGTTGATTCCTCTTTGACGGAAAAGAGCGATGAGAGCGTCCTGACGACGCCGCCCATTGACGCCGAGGAGAATGAAGAAACTGTCAAGAAGGATGAAGAGCAGGTTGAGAGTGAAGTGAGCGATCAGCCGACGCCGACAGACGTCGAGTCATCCTCTCAAGAAGCTGAGGACCCTGAGAAGACCGAAAACATTGCTGATAAAAGTGAAGAAAAGTCTGAGAATGATTTGAAGACAGAGAGTACTCCGATTGATCATAATGATGGCGCTGTTGACAGCGCTGTCATTGTCAGTACTACTAGCACGACTACGACTACCACTGATACCAAGACGACCACTGTGGATACTACTGACAAGACTTGTAATGCTGATGTAAACGTAGAAGATTCTATGTCCAACGAAGCAGAAGAGGAAAAGATGGAGAAAGAAGAAAAAGAGGAGGAAACGAATGAAGAGGACAAAGAAAAAGCAACTCCATCCGACGATAACGCAGAGAATAAATCATCGAAAGACATCGAAAAGCTTCAACTTGACAATGACAAAGATGTAATCGACAGCGATACATCAGAAGCTTATTTGACGCCCACGGAGAACCAGGAGAGCTCGAACGAGAATAAGGAAACCGAAATAGAGAAAGAAGAGGAAGTGGAAAAGAAATCAGAAGAGAAAGAAACGAGCGAGAGCAAAGATGAAATACCAGATAAGAAGATGGCCGACGCTAAGAGCGAAGAATCCGAAGATACAGCAGCGGAGGAATGTGTAAAAAGTGTCAATTGCTCAACTAGCGTAATAGAAAAAAGCTCGGATATCGATTGCTCGAAGATGATAGAGGTAGAGATAGAGAAGGTCGATAAACCGGAATCGGACGTGGTGAGTAGCGCGACGTTAAACAGCGGCGAATGCGCTGCGGACTCTTTAGCAGAGGATAAAAGTGCTGTTATTAATGGTAACGATGAGAAGGTAAATGAAAAACATTCAGGGGAGCCGTCCAATATTTCTACTAGCGTAAGTGATAAATCAGACGTTCCAGTGAGAACGGACAAGGTAGAAATAGAAGATAGTGTTTGTAATAATAGCGATGTTCAAAGTTCTGTAGATAACGTGACGCAAGTGCCAAATCCTAAGCAGCAAATTCCAACAATATCTACGGTCTGTGATGCAACTCAAAGTTTACCCGATGGTGTGCCTCAAATCGTTAGTTCTAATGTGGTTGCAAGGGACAATCCGATACTGAATGACTTAACTCCAGATCACGCGGATGCCCGTCGCAGATCCAGTCTACCGATCGTATCCTCGGAAAGCGTCGCAGAAGGCAGTGGTGACGAACCTCCTTCACTGCCGGTTCCCTTACGTAAAACGTCGTCACCCCAGAAACGACCAAGGAGTGCCTCAACCTCCACACAAGTGGATCCCAATCATTTTGGTAAGCCGTTGATCTGTTCAGTCTTTGTTACTTTTTCTCACCCATTACCTATCACTGAATTAATATTTTCGTCAACAGAGTCAAAAAGAACGAAGCAAGGTAATCCTTCTACGAGACCCATGTTCAGCCCAGGACCTACCAGGCCGCCCTTCAGGATACCAGAATTCAAATGGTCTTACATACACCAAAGACTACTTTCTGATGTTCTATTCTCCTTGGAAACAGACATTCAAGTATGGAGAAGGTACGAAGTATAAAAGTATTACGAAATCTCCATAATGTCTCACACAGAAACTGATACAGTCTTGTTCAATATCTTCTTACAGTCACACTACAAAATCCGTACTGGACTTTGTGAACAGCAGTGAGAACGCAATATTCGTAGTGAACACTGTTCACTTGATTTCACAATTAGCCGACAACCTCATAATAGCCTGTGGTGGACTTCTACCGTTATTAGCTTCAGCAACTTCGCCAAATGTAAGAAAATCTTATTAACTTCTGAATTGATATGATTATCATTGATCCTAATAATATCATCAATCTATAATATTCATATTTTATATATACAGAGTGAACTGGACGTGATCGAACCTACTCAGGGTATGCCAATCGAAGTGGCAGTTTCTTTCTTACAAAGACTAGTCAACATGGCGGACGTACTCATATTCGCAAGCTCTTTAAACTTTGGCGAGCTTGAGGCTGAGAAGAATATGTCTAGCGGTGGGATTTTACGGCAATGCTTGCGTCTGGTTTGTATTCTTGCTCGATAGTCTGTTTTACGATGCGATATGATATGGTATGACAATCGATATGGCCGCCACGATACCAATAAACCGTTAGTGTTCTTTCTACTCTGATATAACCATTTACTTCGTAAAATCAGTGCATACGTGGCTAATACTAAAACCGTAAAAATATACGGAGAACAAAACCGTCGCTCATGTTTCTTTATGATATGGATTCTCTTTTTTTTTTCTTTTCAATGCATAAAATAGAAATGAGCCATAAATGACATCGCTCGGATAGTCTCGTATAGAAGATACGAGTTAGTTCTTACTTAAGGACATACATAGAATAACTTTAGTGCTTATTTTAATAGATTATTGTTCTAGAGCGAAATTGACTTTGCATTTCATATCGCAGAAGTATGCTAGTTTTATTTGATAATATCAGATTTTAATGTCGGGTTTAAAGTACTATTACTATTCGAAATGAATTTAGCATTGCTGGATGCATGCGAGACTTGGATTATTGGGATCTTATTCAAATTTCCCTTGAAAGTATAGCAAGAAGTTGAATTAAACGTATACGGTATATTCTAGGAGAAAATAAACTTGATACTAACTTTTAATTACCATCGTCGAGATTTAAAGTCTATTTAATTCAGAGATTCACGTCAGAGTTATATACAGTCATGTCGTTTGAAAATTTCAAAATAAAATTTCGTATAACACTTTATTTTCAGCTTTGACACTTTTCTTAAAAACGATATTGCGGTATGCATAAGTAAATCTGTAGATGATCATTCAATCAATTATTCACAAATAGACTAGGTCTAGAATAGGTCTATGATGAAAGTTTAATCGATGAAGCAGTGGATGAATACGTTATTGATAATAATTCCCCCATACTCAATTATTAGGTAAAGAAATAAGTATATGTATGTCGATTCAATTATTTTCTTATTTAAATCCACTGCGTCATCAACCTTTTATCGCCAATTAAGTACAAATTCCAGTTTGTTATTATAACTACCTAATATAACGCTTGTTTAGGTCTGTACATGTGCCGTTAGAAACTGCTTAGAGTGTAAAGAACGTGGCAGACCCTACAGCATGTTAGGTCGACAGATTGGTTCTAGTAATAAATCACAGCATATACAATCTCTGATACGTGGAGCACAGACGTCGCCCAAGGTACGTCAATTTTAATATATAACTTCATATATTCAGAGTGAATTATTTTAATTCATTTATGAAAATTATTTTTCATAAGTTCTAATATTGACATTTAATCCTTATATATAATTTTTAAAGCAATGACTGAATTTCCAAAATGGATAATATATTATGTGACTGTAAATTAAAAAATTTTTCATCCGCAGAATATCGTGGATAACCTGGCAAACCAATTAAGTCCAGTTAAGGATCCCGAAAAGTTGCTGCAGGACATGGATGTCAATCGACTTAGAGCTGTTATATACAGAGATGTTGTAAGTATGATTTTTCTGAGAACGACCGAATGAAAATTTAACGCAAGATTTTATAAATTACTGATTTTTCATTTTTCTTTCAGGAAGAAACCAAGCAGGCCCAGTTTCTGTCCCTGGCTATAGTTTACTTCATCTCTGTACTAATGGTCTCAAAATATCGGGATATCCTGGAGCCACCAATTTCGCAGCGCCCACCGAGCCCTGTTCAAGCGGTTCAAACTAATGGATCACACATAAGACCTGGCAGTCCATCAGGTAAGTTTTTTTTAAAGGATTTTAATAAAACTGTGACTAAGGCAACAATTTCCAAAGACTTGCAAATCATTATTATAGTCTGTCCGTGATATCAGTTCGACATTCAGGGGACTCTTTTATACGGTGAGCCATTAAAAGATGACCCCCTGAAAATAGAACTCTTTTTGCGGCTCAATTATTGAATCATCATCAATGATCTCATAAGAGTGTATTAAGACCTCATGAATTTTCTTCAAGATCTTCATTTGTGACGCAAACAGAATCTACAAAGTTGAAACGTACAATTGACTGCTGATCCTGACAATATGGAAACAATTATTTATTAAGCTATTAATTATTTTTACATACTTTTATGAAGTATATGCGGAATAATAATTATGACCAGTTACCAATTTTATTCCCATTTTTTTACATTCTCGATCTTATCATGAGGATTGAAAGGAGGGAGAAATATTTTGAGTGTACGAGGCGACATTGTTACATCATATTTTGTTTAGAAAATTTTTTTTGAGTTTATCACATATACCCATTGTTATACCTGAACTCAAAGTTCAACAATGGCGGCGCTGATAATTCGATAGTTTACATTAACACGGATATTCAGTTTGTATTTCTTTTCTCAAAACTCTTACGTGTCAGATAAGTGTATCCCTACTCGTATCCCTTCCATCGAAACACACTGTTCTGAATGGTCGGGCCTGTTTGTTTCGACTTCTTAATTAACAATAAGATACTATTAGAGAGCATGATTACCATTACTCTGAACGCATGATACTTACAATGTTTCACCAATGCAAGCACTGCAGAAAAGAAGTAAGCGTTAGTCGATATTTGTAAGTACGGTCTACATTACAGTAATTACTATCATTATTGATAACTCGTGAAGCAAATACAAAACGAGTATCAATCATCAGACCTATAAAATATTATATTTTGAAAAATATTGACAGTTCATCAAATTACACATAACAGAAACACCTGTGGCACATAATATATAATGAATTGTTTTTGGTTTTGTATAAAGATTCTGTAAATACATGCAGATATGATTGTTTACTCAATTAATTCATAGTGAAATTCATACACAGACGTGATAACAACCATGATATCAATTATTATGAATACAGAATTTGACAGCAAAGAATGGCACCGTACTTACTTATATTTATTTTTACCTACGAAGCAAATTGAATTCAAACGGCAATTCGCTGTAGCGTGCGTGATGATTCTAGGTGACAGTAGACGCTGTAAAACATTATTGCACCAGTAATGGTAAAAATGCCACCGAGAAACAGCACCTGACTTCACTTGGTAGTGTAAGCATGTGTGGTTGCACTGGTGTAGAGATGAACTTTTTATCTGTATCTGACAGTGAGAGTTTTGATGTTTGTCGAATGTGTTTTTGCACTTTTTATTTTTACGTTATAGAAAAACGTCCATCGTCATAACATCATTGTGTCGTCATATATGGAGAAAAAAAATTTGATTCAAATACGTCCAATAAACTCTCGTATTTTCAACAATAAATTTTAATGACGCGTTCAATGTGATTAGTAGAATGACATATGTAAATTCCTTTAAAATGAAAAATGATCACTATTTAGTCATTGCAGCGTCAAAATCAATTTCTATACGTTCCCAATGCATATCACGTATTTGCATATGTAAAGATACTATCGAAATAAGTTATCACATATTTTGAATAAATTTGAAGCTTCAATGAGGTACAAAAAGAATATGACGTTCAAACAAATTTGGACATTTCAGGAAATTACAATTCACTAGCTTATTCTGTTTACTCCATTCATTGATCTCATCACCTCATCGTCTGCGTATTCTGAGTTACCATTATTTATTACGTTTTCTGTCGTTTCACTTGATTCCACCAAACACTTTATTTCCTCCTGTTAACAGTGTCTCGAAAAAAAAGAAATCTTCAACCAACGCCGAAAAACATTGAAAAAACTATTAGTACGTAAAACATTAAAAACAAAAAAACGTCCATACTATACTTCACCTTCAAAATCTTCGCAACTGTATAAAAAAAAATTATGAATTAAACATTAATTTCTATTTCACATTATAAAAGTATTAAGCGCTTCAAATACTCTAGAAATCAACAAGCCTAACACCCACGAAAAATAATGAAAAATAATATGAAAAAAAATTTTAATGTACCAGTTAAAACTCAAAAAATATTTCCATTCTATAAGGTAAAATTCATATGCTTTTGTATCACTGATTGTAACACTGATACAAGAGCATATCTAAGATCAATACGTTTATAGCATTAAAAAAAAATGGCGAAAGACAAGATGAAGTCTAGTACAGTCGTGATTGGCATAATGTTAGAAGTGTAAAGGTCAATGAGGTCGCGATAGGCGTGTGGCTAATGTGTGTTAACTGTGTGGTAAATGTAGAAAAAATGTGGTTCCTCAGGAGATGGGAGTGGTGGTGGAGGAGGGCGGCCTCTGTTCCCACAGTGGTCTCACCACGTGTACCCTCAGTTCCTCCCGGGGTCTCACCCTAACGCCAATGCCAATGCCAATGCCAATGCCAACCACCACATCAGCCAGCACCACCACCAGCACCCGCTACCGGCTGCCAGGCACTCTAATCGCCAGCCTCCCTCCAGCTATTATCTCCCGAATCACCACAGCAACCATTATAACCATCACTCGAATAATTATAACTACCATCGTCACCATCATTATCATCATCACAATAACAACAACCATCATCATACGCTTCAAAAGCATATCGATCAGCCCCGAAATCTTTATCATAGAAATTCTGGTGTCGGTCTGCAAGGTAATTGCTCGAAAAGATTCCACAACGGGAATGCTCGTACAAATAACATTTATTGCTAATTGTGATTGTGGAATGATCGTAATTACTTTTATTTGCTCTCCACTTGATTCGTTTTTTTTTTTTACTTGACGTAGCATCTCTTATTCTTATTTCTTGTTAGTCTAGCGCGATTCTTCTTTTGCAGGGGTTGTGTGGTGTCACGTGATCTTGGCCGAAAAGTGCATATTTGCTTTTTATAAAAGCGTTTCAGAGAAAATTGCTTTTCGATTCTCTGACCTTTGTGTACTATTGTTATTACGCTTTTGAGATCATTTTTTTTGCTGTTGTTTATGGTTAGGAAATGTTTAAGAGCGTTTGCATGTGGCGTTTGCATATTGTAGTAGGGAAATAGTGTGCAGACTTTTTTTCTATTGCCTATAAAATGAAAGACAATTTTTTTTCGTTTTCAATCGTTATTTTGGATCAGTATTAACGGATAAACAACAATCTCTGTCTAAAAAAATTGTATCTGGATTAATTTATAGTATATTTTTTTGTGGAATTCAAAAAGGTGCATGCTACGGTTAAATAAATAAATTGGAGAATTATTTCCGATTAAATAACAAAGTTATAGAAATGTCGAATATCATATATGTATATCCGTACCATTCAGATGGAATTATCAATTCTTAATTATCATCAATCAATTTAGTGACATTCATTTTTTTATCTTTCAGTTTATGCATGATATCACAATTCATGCACGAACGCAAAACAATTTAACTAACTTCGTATACTAACAAATTAATGCGTGATCCAAATTTCATTAACAATAATTTCTAGCACACTCGGTTTCCTTAATTAATAATCTACTTATTAAGAGATTCGGTCAAGTCTCGCGCCTTCCATTTATCATTCGAAAAATGACACATGCAAAATACGATCTATCCTACATGAGACGTTCTATAAAAAAAAATCGCAAAATGATTATTGCAAATCAATATGATTTTTTTGCCAATTACTCTTTGCTCTACAAGAAATTTTTCTAATCTTGTACACGAAGCACATGCATGAGTCTGATATATGTCCCTTCCGCACAAAAAAAAACACGCCTCTAGTATATCAGTGTACGAATATAAACTATGACAATCGCAAGAACAATTATCGCTAAAAGAATTATCAAACAAAATTGTATAGAAAACAAATCACTGTACTCACTAAAACTAATAGTCATTATTAACAATAAAAAAAAAATGTAAGCAATTTAGATCTAATACTTGTTTTAGATGAGTCACTTGTCTGTACTACATACACAATATTTCAAGTACAATCTAAATTATTTTTTATCTAGTCTGTCAAACGTGGCTCATTTTTCAAATTCGCACTGTTCAGTCTATAGTTATAAACATGAAGCACGGATTCTGAAACTAGTAAATCCTTATCCATAATATATCTTATGGAATTCCAATGAGTTGCAAAAAAAAGTTGCAAAAAGCGTTTATTAATTAAATAGAGTATAAAGGAACATGACGCTTTGCGCAACGTGAACGTTTTGCTTCGAATCCTTCAGCTTGAATATGAACCGTGGATCGCATGAACCTTTTGGTACAAATCGGCTTTCCGATAACGGACCGTCGAAACAGTCAAACAATTTCATGACGTTTTTTAATCCATTTTTTCAGGGAGTGGAGGTATCATGAATCAGCCTGGCTCACAGGACGATGGGGAATACGAAGTCATTATTGTCGACGAGAATAATTCTTCTATTTTGGCTGATCATGACGTCACATCATCTGGTCCCCCTTCGACGAAGGTAAGTTCGTCCCGATCGATCAGGTTCGATTCAAAATTATCGTACTGAATATTTTTGTTGTTCTGCTATGAAATTTCTATAATCGCATCATTCTGAATTTCTGAGAAATTTGACAGAAGGGAAAGAAAAACATCTCAAGTAAAGATCTTGTAGCTTAAGATGAATTTAGTATATTTATTGTAATGTTTGTTACTGAATTTATGTAGCCTGGAACGTATTTTTTGAAGAAAAATTATATTTGCCAACATGCGTTACGTATTTGTCATTTACGGGAGTCAGTTATAAAATATTTACTTGAGATCGCATGTTGCGTTTTGTTTTCCTTTTTTCTTTATCCAGCAAGTTTTAAGCGTAGTTACGTGATTTATCTTTGTGTAGACAGCTTATGGTTTTATATGTTTTGTTTATCTTCTGCTGACACGACTTTCGATGACAACGGTATAAATCATTGACCACTTCGCTGAATCACATTGCGATTTTTTAATCTGCTATCTTGCATTTTTAATAGGCTTCTTTTTTTACCTCTATTCGCGCATAACTTTTCGCGTTGTTTGATTCCAAACTTTATACAAAAATTGTTAACGTTCTGAAAAAAACCACAAAAGCAATAACATATTCAAACATTGATGAAAAAAATCTAAAAAGTTATACATAAAAATACGAATAAGGTTTCCTTTTCTTTTTCTTCATAAAAGCTTGTACTGTGCATAAATTATTTTAGCACGGCGATCACTAGAGAATCACGTGCCAATTCATATAAGTTTGTATAATCATTCACAAATTGGCAACAATTGAAAAATTTGTTTACTGTCTTTGAATTATATAATTATATCACTACCGTCAACAGGTGGCTGTGGTAATTATGTAAAAAATATGCAACAGGCATATAATCTTGTAATTGCTAATCAGCCCGTAATCCAAACTTTATAATTATGAATATCACGTCAGAATCATATACATATATTATAAACATGGATGCACGCGGAAATTTGAATGTGTTATATCATAATTTCTGGTAAGAGTATGCAAGAAAAGTATACGTTGAACTAGCAACATATAATTGTTCTGCATGTTTTGTCTTATCAACAACACTCTTACTTTGCATATCAACTGCCAAATCTAATGCAATTACGCATTAGTGGGAATTCTTTAAATTTCCCGCTACGAGCCTTAAAAATGTGCACACTTTCAACATCGTTTCTAATACCCTGCTCATCTCTCTATTAATCAAAAACACAAGCAGGGAGCAATTCCTTATCATTAATTACTCTCAGTTCAGAATATTCAACTGACATGTGACGATCAATCAATTAAATCATTTCGAACCTTCAAAATCCACTAAGCATACAACGTCTACTATACGGAATGTTTCCACTGTGGGAAAACTTTACTGCAACACTTTCTTCTTCTTTATTTTATATAAATTTGAATGTAGCTATACGACTATGAGCATGCCAAATCCTATTCTCTGTCTTACCGTTAACTTCCTTTGCTTGCATTGCTATGCGTACTAACTACGGGTTCTGAAGGGAGGTCATAGTGGTGCACCTCGGCCACGGACCATCCTCGAGGATTACACCTCATCAGAACCTGCGCTTGGCTCGTCTACGAGGCCTGAACCACTGCTACGAAATCAACAGGTAAACCTTGATCAGACTACGGTCAGAAGAATGAGTCGTTCGGATAAAATTTCACTGAAAATTCATTCACTTCTTTCGACACGATGGAAACCGACGCTTCGCTTAGAAAACCAGTACGAAGTGGTTCCGTTCCGCGCCGCTAGAGCGCACCGCTGTCCACTGTTAACGGGCCAGAATAAACTGATTGATTCAAGTTAAATTTGAAAATATTTTTCGCGGCTAAATCGTAAACTCCTAGTATTCAAATTGTGAAAGAGTTACATTTCATCATGTTATGAAATATTTATTATATTTTAAAGTTCGGTGTTACGAGGTGTTTAGAGCGATTTACTTTGATTAAATTCTCATAAATGTCAAGCACTCACTTCACGGTTATTTTTAGAAGGTTGCTTATTAGTGGTGTACTACTAATTGCATGTTACACGTTACTATTATCTACTCTATAGCGTACGAGATATTATTATCGTCGAGTATCATACGGCAATATGAGTTTTGATGTAGAAATTGTGTGTAAGAGAAAATATAGATTACCACTTAGTGGCAATTAACATATTTTACATTGTAGAATGGTAGTAATAGGTGAACTTACAAGTGAGCCTGTAATATTTATATATTATCTGTGAGCTGTGACGTGTCTTGTTAAAACAAATTTATTAATATAATCATCGTTAAAGAAATTACGTGTAAATGCCACATGTGAAGTGGTATACAACAACATACTTAAAAAAATACTTATCTTTATCCATAAAAACAATTTTCATAGTTGTTATTTCAAAATATTAATTTTGTGGCTCAAATTTATTTATGGTTGCGATTTCACTTAAGAATGATCTATTCTTATAATTAGCACTGGCCAATTCAATTCTAATGAGCTTTCACTTACTTGTCAGTGTAAAACGCTGGAAGCTCGTAAAAACAAAACAAGAAGTGAAAACAAGATAATAAGGTCGTTTCCAGTTTACCTATGAAAAGTTCCAATTTCCTGTTTTCTCCAGAGTAATGACTCCAGCGAGGAAACGGTGCATCAAAGCAATATCACTGCTGACCCCAGTCCTTCCGAGGTCACCACAGACAACGAGAACAAACTTAACTCATCCGAGGAGGCTTGGACTGACGTGAATCTAAACGAAGATGGCGACACCGTTCCTGTAACGAATCCGCGCGAGGATCCTCGAAATATCCACAACATCGCTCATACGCATGGTAAAAACAATAAATCATTTTAAAAATCAATGTTTGACATATTCTTGTTGATCACAACAAAAAAAGAGCAATAAGTGACAAAATCGAACAAAGAAATAATTATTTCTGTAGGTGAAATTCCTGATAACGAAGGAAATGTTCTGGATCAAGAAATACTTGGCAATTCAGAACGCGGAGAAAAACCGCCTGCAGAAATTTCTGTGGTAAGAGTACCGGAAAGACTAGTCGTAACAGCTGCGTCGCCACGACCGGATGATCTTCCGATCAAAGGACTCGTTGATCATCTTCCGGTGCCAACGCCATCGCGCGAAGCGTCTCTAACGCAAAAACTGGAAATGGCACTGGGTTCTGTGTGTCCTCTACTTCGAGAAATTATGGTGGACTTTGCGCCATTCTTATCGAAGACGCTTGTTGGTTCACACGGACAGGAATTACTCATGGAAGGTAAAGGTACGTGCCATACGTATAAATGACTCTGTCGTCTGTTACTTTTTGTGTACAAACATTAAAAAAAAAATTTGCCTCTCTCTCGTATCGGTATATCTGAATTTTTTTTTTCATGAATCACGCAATTCTTAAGGCGGTGATGAACGTGGGAATTGATTAACTAATCGACAAATAATTTCCTGTCTGATATCCAAACACGTTCATTCAGCAAAGAAGTTATTGGAGAAATTACAAGTTAATGGTTGCTGCACGTCGTATTTCTTATGATCATTTAACGACCACGCTTGGTTTGAGTTTAATTTTAGTTAACAGCGAGAATACATCGGATAACGATGGTCGATTAGTATGCGACTCGCGTCGAAAAGAAGCTGCACACTATCCAGAAATTTAAAATTCAATGAACGTCGCGAATGATGGTCCTGCCATATTTAAATACACTCTATTTTTATCATCGAGACATAAGGCACTAAATTCGTCATTCTACATATAACAATCTTTCCCTTATCAATACTGCAGGTTTGACGACCTTCAAGAACAGCACTTCCGTAGTGGAGCTGGTGATGCTCCTGTGTTCCCAGGAATGGCAGAATTCCTTGCAAAAGCATGCAGGACTGGCGTTCATCGAATTGATCAATGAAGGAAGGTTAGTCAATCCAAAAAACAATAGCTCAAGAGATCTGCCGTAAAAATTTGTAAAAACATTTCTTACCAATAATTCCAAATTTGTACATAAATTTGCAGATTGCTGTCGCACGCAATGAAGGACCACATAGTGCGAGTGGCGAACGAGGCTGAGTTCATTCTGAACAGGATGCGTGCCGATGATGTTCTCAAGCATGCAGACTTCGAGGTACTTATATGCGTTCATTTTGAATTCATCGCGCGGTAGCACACTTGATACTCTTTGGTGGTTTTACGACTTTCGAATGGCTGCCAAGTCTATGCGACTCTAAATTGCTCGATCACTTTTATGTCTTCCTGGTTTTATGGTTGTCGTGCATTTTCACCCTTTGATTCTATAGTCTTCCTAGTATCGACTAAGCGCATACTAAGCTATGGAATAGAATTATTATTTCATTCGATTCTTACTTGTCTGATCCACACCCATAAACCATCAAAATAGATACTTACGTACCTATGCATCATGAGAACCACTGATAACGCATCAACCTGTTCAATTCCGAGTGCCAACACTGTTGATCCACCACGCACTCCATGGGGTCCTATCGTTAAATCATCCATACCCATAATACACAAGTCTGTTGGATACGTAACAAACTGTCTATCCTAACCTAACTATTTTGTCTTTCAGTCACAATGCGCACAAACGTTGCTTGATCGTCGCGAAGAGGAACGCATGTGTGATCATCTGATAACAGCTGCGCGCAGGCGCGATAACGTGATTGCTAGTAGACTCTTGGAGAAAGTACGAAATATACTGTCAAACAAACATGGAGCATGGGGTTACATGGACCCAATGGCTGCCAAGTAAGTTCCATTTGTCTTCTCGATCACGAGTCCTCACTGTATGAGATGTTTCTAATATTCTTGATGATCCTTCAGATTGGCAGAGTATTGGAAGCTGGATGCGTGGGAGGATGATGCTCGTAGACGGAAACGTTTCGTGCACAATCCCCTGGGTTCCAGTCATCCTGAAGCTACCTTAAAGGCAGCGCTTGAACACGGTGCACCTGAGGATGCAATTCTTCAAGCACGTGAAGAATTCCATGCTCATCTGGCCGCTTCTCGGGCACATCAACAGCAGCTCCAATCAGCTGATCTTATGGATGACAGCGAGTTACTCTCCGATGACAGGGATCTCGATATTGATCTTACTGGTAAGACTGCTTCATTGATGGGTTGTACGGATCTTAGTTATCGTTGTTGTAGGATTTGTATTATATGACGCTTAACGACTTTTCCAGGTCCTGTAAATATTAGTACAAAGGGAAAGCTGATCGCTCCTGGTATCGTCGCACCTGGTATCGTCTCTGTGACGTCAACTGAACTCTACTTCGAGGTAGACGAGGACGACGAGGAGTTCAAGAAGATCGACGCAGAGGTAAGTTTGAATTTTTTTTATACAATTTTTTCCATTTAAATTGAAGTGATTAATTTTTTAAGAGATATACGACTTTGGATTATGTTTTGATATGCCAGCATTCAACGGGTACTTGTAATTACTTGGACTCTGTGACAATTCTCATTTATAATTCCCCTCTGCGTATAAAAGTTCTTTCACTGTTCATTGCCTGGAAGCTTTAATGCTAGAAGTCGCTTACACACCGATAAGGACAAATATAACAAATACGTTGTCCCTTCATCAGGAATTCATACCGGTTCGTTGGTGCTGTAAGATTATCCGGTAATAATAATAGACACAAGACTCTGGAAAACGGTACGATCGGAGTACCGTAATTATATAAAAAAAATTAATGAAAATGCGTTACCAACATGATAATACGTTAACGCGTCAGCCACTTCATGCTGATATCAGAAAGAGTGAGATGCTATTTCTTTTCCAGTTTTATCTCCCCTCACCCCTCGATAATTACAATCGATTTTCTCTTATTTTCTCAACATTTCTCTTGCATCGTTTCACTTGGCATGCTCTCCTTAAGTAATCTCGATAATTAATTGCTCCACCTCATTTTCAGCTCATTTAGATACGGTCTATTAGATGCATTTGGAGCGACCTGTTGCCTTCGTAAAGTTATCTTCCTGAAATATGGTCACTCGTTCCCAGAAAAGATAACGTTACTTACCGCTAAGAGCCCGACTCGTTTTCTTTGGGTACAAAGATATTCTTTGCCAATGTAAAAAAAACCTCGATAGTATCAAACGTTTCATCTTTCCAAAATATACCACTCCACATAATGCCCATAAAAATTAGCTCGTACCCATTTGCAGAATGCTAAAAACCTGTCACTCGAGTCACTTTTGGCGGGAGAAAAATTATTAAAAAATTTTAAATAAGACTACCAATCATCCTTTTCATTTTTGAATGAAACAATTCCCTTTATTATTTCATAAAAATAATTTGAAGATAAAAAAATGTAGAAAGAATTTAAATATTGTAAAAACGATTGGACGGCGCCAGTCGAATAAGTCGAACGTGCTTATTTATCTTATCCGGTTGCACGAGCGTGATGAACGTGTGACCGGAGAGACGGCGGTAGCCGGCCATAACGAGGAATATTAATCACGCAAGGCGAGCACGGAATTTGAATAAATGCGATCCATAAGTGATGAGACGTGGCGAAAGCTTCCACAAGACAGCCGACGAGAGTTCGGTTGTTTTGGTAATGCCGTAGTCAGTTTGGAAGCGTCGTTGTCTATCAATATCTATAATGCCCCTGGTATACGTATATCCTACCCAGCGTTTGCCATTGAAGAAGACGAGAAAGGATCTCAGAGCATACTACGATACAGAGAGATGAGCTTAGGATGCTGATGATCAGAGAGTCGTAACCCACGATGAAGGAGGAATGGGAGGAACTAGGGAGACGATTATCATATATCGGTCGTAGATCTTGCGTTTGTATAACTAGGGAATAAAACAAACAGAGGTGGGCCCCATGGGGCCGACTGATCTTCAGGGTCGGCAATTATGAGCCCCCCGTGGGGCCCAGTATCTACCTACCTACTTTAACCTCGTTCCTTCTCTATACTCATCCTCTCCTCTTCTCCCTGGACCATCCTCTCTTTATTTCCTCTTACCTTACCTTACCTACCGTTGCACTAGGTTGCATCTGAACGATAAGACCCACCCTATAGAAATGCACATTCTTATCTCCATCCACTTCCATTCATAGGTAGAATTTGAAAAATTTTTTAAAATTACATCGACAATGACTCCATATAATTATTATTACTATCCTAACCTGGTAATGCTTCAAGGTGCATCGTATATAAGTGCATCCTCGTTGCAGTCATCTGGCAAGGATTATGTGCGATCGGAACAAATACGCGTGCTCGAAGGATACCAGCCCGAAGCTGGTGGTTCATTAGTCGAAAATATCGTTGGTTCAGGACAGGTTCGTAGAATTCGTAGCGATGGATCACTCGATAGTCGAGCGGGGACTTAAGCGATCGTAATATGTACGCGGGACGATGCATAAAAGTGGCCCCGGGGAGAGAATGCATCGGGGCCCTTCTCTTTGGCTCATGGCGCAGTACGTCGATCGCGCATCCCCCTTTCCTTTTATAATGGCCCGGGCAAACGTATTTATCGTGATTTATCGTTTACACGGGCCTCCTCTCCGCCGTACATAGACGGCGGATACTATGCGATTACGTCCAGTGAATTATTGATAGTCAGAGGAAAGCATTAATATCTAAAACAAATAATGACCGGTACCGGGATCCGAATACTGGTTTTGTCTTACCCTCTAACGAAACGGCGAATCGTTTTTCTCTCTTACTCTCATTGCTTAAGCTCTCTCTCCGTCTCTTTTACGCTCAGTCAATCCTACCTTTCTCTCTGTTTACTTAACCACTCCTTGAAAATCTGCTGTCATTCCGCTAATTATCCTTCTGACTCACTCCTCGCCGTTACCACAATGGCTACTTAAAGCCTTGAATATGTGATAATGAGCATATGGATATCACAGAAAATGCAAAAAAATTTCTTGCAACTCGTTCCTCTTTGAAAATTCTCGAGAAATGCTCTGATCGCTTGAAGTGCCTCGCTGCGTCTCTTATTGATGATTATAAAGTCCCTTTGAACTTCCCGCGAAGCGCTACTAGCGCCGCCACGGCTATGGCGATCATTCCTGTAATCGCGTGTGCGAATCGCCAGCTCCGTACAAGTAAATTCTCGTGCTTTTCTAGAATGCTTGACTCATTAACAAACGAGTGGGTACATCGCCAGCTCGTCGGACCGTGTCTTACACCCACTTTAACCACGTTCACGTATGCCGGCGCAACGGGCCGGTTCTTCTTAGCGCAGTACGCCGTGATGAATGCACCACGAAATATCCACTAATTAAAGTTTTGGAAGGCCGTGCCTGGGAGAACATTAAATGTCGGATGGCTGCGTATCAGCTAGACTGCGTATTTCTCTTATATTCTTTAACTTCTTTTTTTCTCTTCTTCCCCATTTTTTTTGTCCATCCTTCTCCTTTCTTCCTTTACCTTTTTTCCTCCCCAAAACCTGCTGGCGCCCGAGAAATCCCTTTGCCTACGTATGTGGCATAGGTGTATCAAGGGTACCACGCTGCGCATCCCCACGGGATATTTACCTGGATGGACGGGATAGGTGGCCCGCCATTCATTCCCTCGTTCTATACTCATCAAGGTAAATAAGACGTTAATCAACGTAAACGCAGTGTCATTGGACGCGTCGATCTCTTTTGGAATATTACGATACACTATAGTCAAAATTCATCCTTAGGTCACTTCCGAGAATATACAAGAATGAGTAGGGAGATAAAGGATTGAATGAAGATTCGCACCGTGCAATTGATCTCACGGTACTTTTTACGCTCTTACGTAAAAAAAAAAAACGATGAGATCAAGTAAACTGTATACAGTCCGGTCAACCGAAACGTGAGGTTACCAGGGATCACTGGCTCCAGTAAGGTAAAAATAGTCTCAAGAAAATAAAATAAAGGAATTAAGAAATTAAAAAAAATGGAAAAAATAACAATGCAAAAGGTATAACAGTGGGGGATGAGCGTACACGAGCCTTCTCGTTTGTAATGCATATTTATGATATGGACGTGATGTATTGCCGGTGACGTTATAATAATGGAACTATAATTACTCCGTCCGACGTACTGGCAGTTCGAAGTCAGCAAGCGGCTTTAAACACAGGGCGTTTAAGATGCAACCATATTTCCTACGTTGACTATAGCATATATATATATAAACCCATGCTATTCCTATCAGTGATCTTATAGCGTTGCCAAGCAACAAGCGATAAATAACCAAGGATAATTTTTTCACCTGCATTATTCCCCAACGCGCAAACTGTCATTGCTGGATTGTTATCGGATGAAGTATCCAAAGTGGATTACGGCAAAGTTAAATCTTTCGCAAATGAATCACCCGAGTAACCGTGCAAATCTCGTAGCCGCTCTCCATCGTCGTGATTCCTCGTTTTGTCACAGTATTAATATCCAACCCAAGTGGAATCTCACTTAGGAATCCGAAGTGTCGTGTGCGCCACGTGCTGGCATACCTCTTACGTAAAATGATTAGTAGCGAATCTTCGGTATGCAATGATCAGACCGTGGTAGCTCATCGCCCAAGGGTGGCTATCGGGTCGTCGTGCCAGGGAGGTTAGGTAGTTTGGTAAACATCCATCAATCCGTGGGCAGGCCAGGATAGAAAGGCAGAGAGGAAACAAGGCAGACTGGTAAGAGCGGGCGGGTTTCACTCTGAACGAGGCAGTCCTGATCACTGCTATTAGCGCGGACATTACTCCGGTGGTCCGCCAATCTACCTGGCACTCCATCATATCGGTACCTCGGAGGTATCTTCTCGGCGAAACGTGCCAAGGCACACGTTCACCAGGACTCGGTATCCAATCCAGAATCGGTACCAGGTTGACCAGGTTAAGATTGCCAAAGTGTACGCTGTGCGTATGGAGTGGTGGATCGTGATGATTGGACGGATCGGTGCAGGACTTCAGGCTCTGATCTAGTGATTATAGGTGGGGTGGTTAGGTGATGATAGATAGGATGAACGTATAGGCAACTGTCCCGTGGCACGTTGCTGCTTGCTGTCAGCAGCTGCAGGTAGATAGGTAGGTAGGTGGAAAAGGAGGTTAGGTAACTTCGAGCAAGGTAAGGATATGGTCCGATCGTCACAAGTGTGGAACCAAGGTGTATGGGGAAGAGCTATAAGATAGGTAATAGGCGGAGCTGAAGTCCCGGTACGATCCGATCCGGCTTGTGTGACGGATGGCGCCCACCTGTGGATTCATTCACTAATCTGTTCGCTAAGCAAACAGCCCGAGCTGCACCCCGTCATTATCGCTGACGGCATAAGTAGCGCCCCGATCTTTCCTTACCTGATATTTATTATGGCTCCTCTTGCCCCACCGGCGTCATCCTCTTCACTCTACTTTTTATCGTTGTGTGGGTTTTTGCGCATGTCGTCACTGCTCCGAGCGTCCTTGTTGCTCTTGCTGGTTTTACTGAGTAAACGATTAACCACCTAGTTCGTTTTTACGTCATCCCTTTCGCCACGTTGATTCTCGACTTTGACGATTAGTTTAGGTTTGATTAGATAGCGTTAGACGGAACTATACGGCGCAGGTCCGTAATTAGACCTGGTACCTTCAGCGGCATCTGCGCGCATACCATCTGGCTTTTAAGCGCGAGCGGATATCTCATTACGGCAAGTTGTATGCGATTTTTTTTTCATTTATTATGTACTTTATCAAATGAAATTTTGCTTGGATCACGTTGGGGACTGCTCGAAGGAATTTTTTGCAAGATTCAGTCTTCTATAGTCGACGGTAGTGATTGACCTGGGTTCATCAAGTTTCAGGTGATTCGATTTGAGGCGACGAAGAAGAGAATAAGGCGAAATTAAAATTTAAAAAAATAATCAAAAAGCCAGATCCCTTTCCGGTTCTTTCGTCATTAATAATATTCGCATGCGACTACGAACCTCGGCCGTGTTGTACGTTTTTAAGGATTGCTAAGTAGGCTGCTCGACGCATTAATTAATATTAATTAATGGCCAATCTTCAGATCGCACAAATCACACGTCGATAATGTGTACCTTCCATGTATTGTACGTACACGCTCGTTTCGCAATATTGTACATGCGTGGGGTAGAAGCGACACCAGTCCGGCGTGCCTATAGAAATGAGTCTTTCTGATTTGCATATCCAAGCTTACGTCATCGACGCGTGAATGGGAAACGAGATCGACGGCATCGCTCGTTCTTTTACTTGGTTCGATGGAAATCATTAATCGACATCATGCATGACGCTTCGATACAAACTGATTGTTCCTCCGACCATAACAAGAGCACGAAATTCCCTTAGCAAATGGCTACCATTTTTACGGTTGTTTTACGGCAATGCGTACAAAGGAACGACTGTCGCTCCATCTGGCACGATATGCCTTTTCAACTGGAACAAAGTATCGTCTCGCTTAATTAAAAGAAAAAAAAAGCTGTTCTCAGGTGGATGATCGGATCGTAGTCACGTGTTACGGCGACCGGATGATTTTTAATGGGGCCGTTAACGAAGTATTTATTATTAGTTTGTTTATTAGGACACGGATCTAGTTCAGCGAGGACGCGTACAGTCACGTGTGTAAATTAGTGGAAAGGACCGTATGTCTATTTCTGTATGTAAATAGGATGTAGTTATGGGTAACTTTCTTTTTTACGAAACCATATTGTTCTATACGTATATGTATATAGGTGGGTACAGATATGAAATGCATAATCGATTTCGACGATTTGGCGACGATCATTCGCGTACATTCGCGAATGCAAAATACATGCATGATATATATATATGTATATAGAACCCGTAATTAAAGTATGCGTTCGTCGTAACTTATTCAACTGAGGAGGACGTCGCGATTATATCTTTTTTCTTTTCTTTTCCTTTTTTTATTCTTACTTTTCTTTTCAACAAACACTGACGTGACAGCATTAAGCTTGGTGCTATATGATTTACAACGTTTGTAGGATTTTTTTGGCATTAATTTGTACGCACAGCAACTTTGTAAATAATAGCAACTTTATCGTTGGTGTATTATTATTATTTTTTTTTTAATTTGTAAATAGTCAAACGCCCCGATGCAGTGAGGCGTAAAGGCTCGTTCTATGACCGCGAATAAAGTTCCTGTTCTATTCTGAAAACAAGAAAGGCGAGTGCACAGAGAGTTGTCTGTGTTGATAATAAAGGAAAAATGCAAAATCCGGTTTAGCAGGAAATCTCAGAGCGACGAGGTGAACGTAGCCGTCGTCCCGTAGAGCACGTCCTCTTGGAGTCTGAGCGTCGCGACGCAACTACAAAGACGATATACAGTCACTTCCAAAGCAGTCAAGAGGTCAAATAATGATGACTTCTTAACGTAAGTGATTAATTAGCCTGAATAGGTTGTTTCAAGATTTTACCATTTAACGAGAGAAATTTTTGGATATTTCAGGAAATTTATGGGCACGAGCTGCCCGGTTGATTCCTCTCGTTATCTGATAATCATTAAATTCTCATATTCACTTTCGGAGAAACAGAAGGAGCGGGGTGGGAGGGAAATATTTATTGATCATTAATCACGTCCAATTAATCGGTATGCGCGGTAGGTAGATCCTCGAAATGTAAAGGATTCTTAACGGTACGTACTGGGTATCGTCCCCGGGTCCCGTGGACGTGGTTGTACCAGCAGAAGACGCAGGTACCGGGAAAAGGAAGATGAGTCGTGAAGATAGGCCAAGAAACGGGAATGTTGCTGACCTGGGGGAGCGCTAGTAGTTAAAACTATACGCATCCCATAATTTAGCGATTATTTTGACAAGGGTATGATCTCCTGACAGGTTGTTGGCCTTACTGCCACACACTGAAATATAGCTATTTAAATAGCCACTTAGAGAATCTATAATAAATACATACTCTCGGGTTTGCTCGGACAAAACTCAACTTCATTCTTCCAAACGAGCTGAAGGATCCATGATCCATACGATTTGTCTTGATTTAACTTTTAAACATTTTCAAACCCACTACCAATGTACCTTAAGGCAAATAAATAATTAAATGATAAACTCGTTAAAAAAAAGATTTTTATATGAATTCTAAAAATTCTCGACTCGCACTATATAAAATTTTCAAACAATTGCCTATACTCATCTTCAGTCCAATACCGTCAAAAATTAAAAAATAATTTTAAACTAGTAACCAACTGTAACGCAGATATGGACTTTACAATTTTTTTCCCTGAACCTACTCGAAGTCTTAATTATTATTATTATGTAACATACTACTATTACGTCAAAATATTAGTTATATCCCGGACGTAAGGGTGTAGCAGGTGGCGTCGCGGAACCTAGAGGAATAAGTGGAGATTTTGTCCGGTAGCAAGTGAGAACGTGTGGTAAGTGGTTTGGGAAGATCGGCGTTAGGTTTAGTGCAGGGGCGTGCGATCGGTGCTTAGTTTTGTTTTGGGTTTTCGGGCGAGAGAGGAAGCAAGGCAACGAAGAGAGAGAGAGAAAGAGAAAGAAAAAGAAAAAGAAAAGGAAAAGAAAGAAAATGGTGAGCAGAGGGGTTGGGGGGTGGAGTAACCTCCCAAATGCCCTCACGGGAATGATTATCCGGTTGTTAGCCAGCCTTTTGAATTAGTGGGAGGAGATGCACTTTTCAACTCCGCTTACACGCTCGCGCCGCCACACGCAACGCAAACGCCAACCAGCCTGAAACCGGCCCTGGTTACCGGTTTCAGGACGCCGGTTCACTCGTTCGACGTCGTAGACTCCCCATTTATCCTCTACCATCCCAGTTAATTTTTCGACCTCGTATTTTCCTCGTTCGATAGAAAATTCATGAAAGTCTCTTTTACGATCTTTTAATCAAACCCTAATGAGTGCCATCATACACGTTTACAATCGTGACACGCATTCCTGATACCGACGCCTGGCGTCTATACAGCTAGTGAAAATGATCGCGGCGTTTCTTTGATCTTGCTACCAGGTTACTTATGCGTACTTTCCTAAACGTAGGAAAAAACCAGTATTTGCACTCTCATTACGCCGATCATCATTAACGATGATGATAATAAATAATTCGTAGATAAGGGTAAAGACGAAGAAATCATTAGAGATTAATTCTTAGATTACGTTAGGTTAGGTTAAGGTCTACGAGGAATTACGTACAATTAAATTTTGACTTTTGTACGATTATTTATATAGATTTTCTTATTTACAACCAATCCGTGCACATACTCAACGTTTTACCTAATGATGGCTCCGTTTCGTATAACACTCGATAATAATAATAAGTTGCGGCTGTATATACGTATTCGACTTTTGTATGTGTCAGACCATATGAGCATGTGTGGAAGGAAAGTGGGGGTCAGCCCGCGGCTGGAGGCGCGACGTACGTTGAGTTATGGCGCAGGTTAATTATACAAAACATTCAATTATACCTCCCCACACGCGCGATGCCAAGCCTATAAACGATACACACACGTTACCCCCAACCGATCCAGGTATAGATATATTGGACGGTTGAGAGAGTTGAGGAAAATCTGAAGAACCGATCCCGATAATCCTGAATGACCCATTCCCATATCAAGAAGATCTTCGCTCCCGGTAAAGGCATTTATCTAAACACGTAAGTACATACGTGTCGCCTTACTGAATATGGCGGACAAAGATAAAGAGAGTATATATAATATGAAGAAGCAGAAGAACCAGAAATGACTCGATGAATAACGATCATGCGATCGTTCGATTGCTGGAGGCAAATAGCAATTTCTAACCTATAAACTATTCCCACCTATAACAGTTGAACTGGATTCGCCCACCAGGAATCACAGTTACTTATGGATACTTCGCCATGACGGTTTCTAACCTCAATCCCAATGTGATTGTTTAACCGAGTATTGAGGCAGGTCAGAAATGTAGCATTCTTGATTTATCACGGGACAAGTCCTATTGGTCTTCACAAATTCTCACGCTGCCTGGTAGATGGCGCCATGATGGTATCCGGTCCTCCGTAACTTCCGTCTTTCTGGGTAAAAGATCGCCTGGGAAAATTCTACGAGCAAGATCAGTACCGGTCGATTGTTGAAGAACGTGTCACCGACAGTGCATATAAGTTAGCGATCAGGTCGTTCCTGAAGGGACCATTTATCATGGTCAAGATCGTTGGGATGCCTTAAAACAAAGGTCGTGGTGGTTTCATGGTGGGTTTACCCGATGATGAAGGGTACGGGGAGAGAGGTGGTGGATGGGAAGCCGGAAAGACTTGTGACGAGGGGTACAGTGAATAGGAGGAGGAAAGCTGGCGAGGCTATGTTAGGGATGTGGAGGAGGACTGTGGTCGGTGGAAGGAGGATGGTGGCCATAACGCAGGAACTTTACGCGCTGGCGCCGGCGCCCCCCGCGGCCTCAGACGCCGCAACCATATACCAACCGAACGGAGAGACTGGAGAGGACTATCTCCCAGGACTATCACTGGCGCCTCCTGAGGTCGCGCTTGAGGTCCATCGATGATTCTTTTACATCCTTTTTACCTCGTCCGTGCTGCCTCCTACGCTTTTCGACCTTTTCCCACTTTCCATGGTATATCCACTGAAACGCAGTACTTAACGTAACCTGAAGGTACGTCAGACTATAGAATAAAATTGACAAATGTATTAATAAAACCATAGACGTTATATATTCCATATATTTTTCCTGGATATTTTCTAGTGGTTTTTATGATACAGGAATCTTAAGTCGATTGAGTCATCAGTAGAGAAACAAAAGTAATAGAGACGATATCTGAAAGTACCGTAGGATCGTTAGACTCCTAATTACATTCATTTTGGATTCAACTGCCCGGCGAATTAAATTACTCGTTTCGTTTCGCGTTTTTTCTTTCGTTTTTTTTTTAGCAACATCCGTGCAACCAACGTCGCAATTTTACGATTCCACAAAAACTTTATAATACACGCAAGTTTAATTTCCTCGGTGATTTGAGTTTTTCGAAAAATCATGAAAAGGAGTCAGTGACGTAGACACGCGTGGGGAGCACACATGCGGACCCTGTCACGAGTCACTGGCAAACATAGCCGCGGGAACAGCCGGGGACGCCGTAAACATGATATACGGCCCTTACTCATCCATCCGTCTGTCCGTCCGTCCGTCCGTTCATTCCTTCATTCTCTCGTTCCTTCGTTCATCCGTTCATAGCCAGTTCGTGGATACGTCCCATATCCCTCTCACATATCTACATATCTCCTCATTCGAAACCTACCTTATTCATTGTTTTATAGGAGCCGTAAAGATGTCAGGCAATTAAAAAGTTCGCTTGATTTGTTGAGTGGGCGGTTATAACGTATATGTAGGGTGGTAGGGGAACGAGGGAATCCGTCCTTGCTTAGACCATGAAAGGTAAAAGGTGGAAGGTGGAAAAGGAAGAGGATCAGAATATAGCTACGAAATAACGCTTCGGCGACACCTGACATTGTAACCGCGTTGTCCTACAAAAGACGCCTTCAGCTACGCCCATAAACGTCCACATGCTGCGCCCCGTTGTGATATACAGTAAGCTGTATATTACACGGGTAACGCGCTACGATACAAGAAGAACTTTCGGGTTAAGGAGTCACAGCTGTCCGTTTCATTTCGATATTGCCCATTATACCCATCCTCCTTACGCTTTGCAGCCTTTGTGACGAGCGTAACCTAAAAACAAATAATCAAAGGTTAATAGTCTAGAATAAGTGTCCCGAAGAGCTGCAACGATGCGTGACGTATGTTAATACCACGTGGGACACTCTGCGCATGCGCCGTATAAGAATATGTCATTCTCTATATATAACCTTTATATAACGAAGAATCAAGCTAGGAACGTTCTAAGGCTATCAGTGAATTCAAAGTAGGAATGCAGTATAGTTTAATTTCCAAATGGCGACGTAATCAATCTCCAAGGCAGACATCGTCAGTGCGCATCTCTCTTGCCACCGATGATCGTGTTCCTGGACCGTCTTCTAGTTGGCTACAGGATCACTCCTTGGCGATGGTATCTCGCGTAGGTCGCGGCGCGCAGGATCAGCTCGAGGTGGACGAGAATGATGACGAGGATCTTGAGGGGGAAGAAGGAGCTGAAGTGGAGGTGGTCGTAGGCTGTTTATACTATAGTTAAGAGGATGCAGCGTTGGTGGGAGACCAGAGACGTTCTGAGATTAAAACAATGCGGTCGGGTAGATAACGCGGGTGTGACAGCTCTTCCTTAACCTGGAGACCCGAGCAAAGGGAACGGAGATACGTAGAGCGTGGAATGACGAACGAAGAACGAAGATGAACGAAAAGAGCCGAGGATAGGATGGCTTAACGAGTCCCTCTAATAAATAACCAAGTAGACTTTCCTCGGGTTGGCTGGCTGGACGCGCGTTTCAGTTTGTTGGGTCCTTCGAGGGACGAACCTCAAGAGGGATGGACGGGGGAATGCCAGTGGGCCCGAAGGGCTTCGGGGGCCCCAGTGGAGGGATGGACGCACGATGCTCCTGCACGAAGATGGATGTGCGTCGAGGCGCCGCCGTCACCTGGCAGACCTTCCATTCGATCCCTCTGGGTCCTCGGGTTGCTCAGTTACTCGCGTCTTAACATCGTCGGGCCCTACTTCTTCTCGTAGGCTATATGGCCCAATACCTGGTTCAACTCCGTGCAACCAAGGGTTTCAACTTATCTGGCTCCTCTATCTTCTTCACGCATATTATACTCTGTGGAAAAACAGCGCGAGTAAAAAGTTATCCTCTGGAAGCTTAAGGGTTCTGTCGCGCGAATAACAGGATCAGGTTACTGTCTTGGAAATGGTACCTTAGCCTATAAGAGCCGCATGGCATTTTTACGGCGAGTAAACGCACGCCGCGCTAGGTCGCCACTGCTATCTGACATCAGGAGGAAAGGGTTAAGGAGACCTGGATCTCTCGTTTTCCAGTAGACTGATCTTTACCAGAGCCATTACCTTTTCTTTTCTTTCATCCCCCCCCCCCCCCTCCAAATCCTCCAATCTTTCTTTCCATACTTCCTTACCGCAGCTTGTTTACTTAGAGGAATGGATCTCTAACAGAAAATACCAAGATGAGTACCAGAATGAATTTGATTGAAGCAGCGGCCATTTTACTTTGTCTGATTTTCTGAGATTATGCAATTTAGCAAATGGCAAGTGCGCATCCTTTACCAGTATAAAATATCGTGTCTCCGTCGGCCCACCGTGGTACATATCCAATGGCGCACATAAATCTTCCACAGATCACATGATTGACGTCGATTTAATAGAAACGCAACTATATACAAGGATCGAGCTGGATAACATTAACTCATCCAGGAGTCAAAGGGGCTGGTCTCGCCGCGGCGGGAGGCCATTGTTCATCGACGGACCCCTGCACTCTTCAGCCTTTCTTCCATTCTCGAAGCTGCCAGCTCCCTCGTAAAGTCAAACGTTGACACCAGGCCACGGGACACCAAATGGCTGTGCTCCGTAAGATTCGAAAGCCGAGTTCAGCCGAACGAAGCCGAATTCACTCGAGACGAGTCGGGTCGTCTTTTCGTGTATTGTTACGCGTTATTATCGTCGTGTCCAAATATTAACAAGGATCTTTCATCCTCTTAATACCTTAGTCGGATGGCTGGAACGCCTTTCTTCGTTCCAATGGAAACTACGAAGAAACTTCACCAAGAGGTGGAATCCTTGGTCGGTCATCCTGACTTCGGCTGTTCGCGCGATTTGAGGTTGCGACGTTTGCGAGGATGAGAAAAATAAAGCTATTCGGCACAGACTTCGGAATATTTCGTCGACCTTCGTTAAATTAGAGGGTTTATGGGTGCATTAGCAAACTTAACGACCTAATCAAAAACGCGCCGCATCAGACGAGCCGCAGCGGAATTGACGTGCGCGCCTTAACACCGCCACGACGCCTAGGGCTTGAAACCTTAAGCAAACGTAATGCCTTTTATCTTTGCCGATTTTTTTTGGACTCTCTTCGATATACTTTCTTATCCACGCAATTCATTCGTTTCAGCTGGCTCCAAGTCCCTTTTTAATATAACACGAAACTGCTCTGTGATCGTTTTAACACAAAAAATTTATTTTTCAAATATTGTTCTAAGATGCAATTTTTTAATTTTGATCAATAAAGTGATCCGACGTAAAATTGAACACTTAGAAATTAAAAATGATAATTAACAGAGTGTAGACAATTGGACAAGAATTGGTAAGAGCTAAACGAAGTGAAGTTGTACAAGGAAGAGGAAGAGGAACCAGAATAAAGAATATAGTGGTTAAAGAAGAGGTGGTGGTAGGGGGATGAGAAGGATGAGGAGGAGGAGGTGGAGTGGTTAGGTTTTTGCTTCGTCGGCAAGATCAAGGTGGCGCCACGCCTCCGGACCGCCTCCTCTAATCATCGGCTCATTACTCATTAGTCTTAATGAGCCACGCGCGCCATCCATACTTCCTATGCACCAGAATGAAACACCTATCGCACCCCCGTACCACTGTCTCATATAAGTATCGAAAAAATAATGGCGCGTGAGCGACGATAAGACTCATGCAAATCCGCCTTGTCCAAGACTTTCATTTGTCTGACTCTTCAATACGAACCCCTTCATACCCTTAAACACTTTAACAATAACCCCTATTGACGTCTTGCTTACAGGGTACGTCAATTTTTTTTTATTGGGTCCAATTTGGTTTTACGTATAGGGTGACTTTTATTATTGAAGGTTGTACGTCCATTTTTGTCTTATATTTATTAATAATAATTTTTAGTAGTATTGACATAACGATTAGTATGGGGTGATATGGGGGTTTTTTCGATTTTTTCTCAATATTCATTGGGTCAGAATAAGTTGCTATGTCTATTTCTGAGCATCATTATTCCACGGAGGCTTCCTAATCCAGAGAAAGATTTTCGATCCTGGAGCCCACGGTTCATCCCCTGTTTCCCATAAAACAAGCCATGACATCGTGCGCAGTGAAGCGACCACGTGTGACGACTACTCTCCTGCAGGACTCGAATAGGACCCAGGACTACGTCTCGTTACATCCGTCACAGCCGCCGGTCCGTAAAATTGACGCCACCTGCCGCCCTCCAGAATCCAACTCCTGCTCACGATTCCCGCTCTCCTGACTCATCTGCCTCCTGGATTACTTAATGCATTTATAATACGAAACTTAATGACCCCTGACCTGTCCTCTCAGATGGAAGTTATTACAAATTGAACGAATTACTTGGCGTCAGATATTTTTGCATGACGATCCAAAAATTTTTTCTCGTATCAAGAAACTGGATCGAATCTGGCGCCAATTAATAACTCGAATGACCCCCCCCCCCCGCCCTTGAAGCGTATTTTAAAATTCTAATATATCAATTGCATTATATAATTTTCAAAAATCTGAAAAAAGCGTTACGCTAAAAAAAGTTTTTTTAACATTTTTCTTATTTCTAATTTTACTCGGATAATGATTTATTACGGAATCCTATAATTTGACAATGACGAGTAATGTTTCAGCAGGCACGGTCTCGCAGTGACTTAATTATCGTAAAGGACCAGTGTCATTCATTAGTCCTCGGCTTAAATAAATAAGGAATCATTACATTACATTAGTGCGCACCCCGACGAAAGGGGGAGCGTTGGGTTATACGTTGTACATGGGGTGCGGATACAAGTTGATGTACAAAATATAATGTGATTGTTTCCGAGCGAGCGGATGGGCTGGGGCTGCTTTCACTCCAGCACTGATGACTTCATCCCCATCTGATCTCGGTTTTCTATCCATTCCAGAAATGCGGCCGCAATGAACCGACACTAAAAGCAAATGTCGGCGCGCGTTATTCCTTCTGATCGTTGGGCAAACTGCCGCAGCATAAATTTTCATCCCCGTCGCTTCTCCCCCCCACCCCCCTGCATGCGCATCTTTTACGACACTGAGACACGTGACGAATCTGAAAGTGGAATTTTGAAATCGAAGCACATGGCACCGTCAAAGTCTACAAATAATACATTTTTTTAACTAAAAAAAATTCAAAAAAGATTCTTAGAAGCTGTATATAGAAGTTATCTATACATTAAATCTAAAAAAAATCTTTACCTGTCAGTTTCCTGGTAAAAGTGCACCAACCGGAAACCGAAGGTCATATATACCGCAATCATACAAATCTCCCGGAAGTTGAAGTAGATCGCGAGAAAATGGGTAGCTGGATAGGCCGGTAATCCTGCCGATCGGCAAGAACAAAGGTTTCAGATAGGCCAGTTTGTATACGCATTGTGCGAGAGGTTGTTTGTTCCTGTTCTGCTGGTATATAAAATACGTAGATATATATATATATATATATATATGTATATATCCAGTCTCTTTGTGCCATTCGGCACTGTTCGCCAAGGCGCGGAACAGCAGCAGGAGCAGCAACAAGAACCGCGCAAGGGAAAGGATTACCAGAGAAATCCTTTAATGGCATTGTTGGCATTTGAATAACACGAAATATGATACGAGATCAGGCTGGCTCTCGCACAGTGCTTTTCGACTCGGGGGCCCCCAGGTATAGAGTTACCCCCGTTTCGGTCGTGCTCCTATGGATTAATTGTTGGCAGCTTGTTGATGCGTCGAGATACACAGCCGAAAAACCTTTTTCCGAGAATAGCCGTCTAACGTTTCCTCATCTCGAGTCGCGACATTGTAGGGTCTATAAGAGAGATACATACTATAGTACAGTACAGTAGATTCAACGTGCACTCCATAGGCTATTTACATAGCTCTTATATCAACCTTGCGTAACTCTATAGCCGGGACAGAAATAAAGCATTTTGTACAGTCGTAAAATTTTCAAATTTTAACCTTGTTCCCGCGCTTTTTTTATTACGCCTATCAATTAGGGACAAACGAAGCTTTTAGCAGAGTCATTTTTGTCCGTTAGGATTACTCATTAGGCCTGTTAAACGATGCTTAAATTTTACTCGTAAATTGCGACCTCGTACGTACTTTTGAGAATCATTTTGTATTCGACTCGTCACGATACGTCGGCATAAACGATACCGGAATATCAAAATGACCACGTGGTCCATACGTAAAACTAATTTGAATTAAAGCATGGGTAAGCAACGACCTTCGTCGCGGCAAATTGATCGACGTGATCCAGCTCGACCGACCACGTGCTGAACGTTATTCCAGTCCCGGGTGAAGGAACCTTAATAATTTACGTACACACGGTATATATTCGCATATGAATAGAATCGTGCAAAACGACTCAAACAAGCATAAACTATATGCACCACAAGATGGACAAGCGCATAGCGAAGCTTATTCTAATAAATCGCTACGATTACGTAACACGTGAATTTAACAATGGTACAAACTTGTAAAAAAAGAAATATTTTTTTGTTACAGGTGAGTAGCCGTTATTCAGTCTGAAATTAATTTCGTACCTATATATGCCTGATACGTCACTCACTCCCCAGTTTCTGGTAAGTAGACACCACTCTCATAAAGTCTCATGCTTAATGGCAAAACATTAGGGCCATCGCGTGTACACGAAAGACATTACGTACGCCGTGGAATATGCGTATACAGATAGGTATATACACACCATAGCGAATAGAGCACGAAAGGGAGACAGCGGTATCGCGTCGCTTTTTTTTTTATATTTGTCGAGTATATAAAATAAACTGCGCAGGGGCGTTGTCTTTGAAGTTACGAGCATAAACACGCGATATACATAGGTAAGTTAAAAGTGAAGAGGTCGCGAGTTTTTTGGTACGAAGTGAAAAAGAGTTGTAAAAAATTGTCAAGTCCGGGAGGTAGATGGCGCAGCGGTAGTCGTAGAAGAAGAAAAACGAATGTAAAAATCGTATGGGGACGCTGCGAGCGATAATTTAAGAAAAAGGATACATCCATCCTGGAGCCTGGCTCCTCGATCCCATTCCCCTCTTAGTCCAATCCAAAAATTCTCCCCTCTCCCTCTTCTTCGCTGTATACCTATATACCCATCACGCTTCCAAAAATAGAGCGATGTTTGTTGCGTTTCGCCATCCTCTTGTCGGGGTTCCCACAAGTTTGGTTGCTCCCTCGGGAATCTCTGGATGACTGCCGTCGCTGCTATTCTCTTCCTCTGCTTCTTCTTCGTCCTCCCTTCCGTTGCCGAACAGCGCACTCATCTCTGCACGCCGAGACATAAATCTCTGTAAAGCGAGGGTGCCACTATGGAGTCTGTACTCTGTCGCGTCCTGTACCCTCCTACCCCTTGCTTGTACCTACCAAGTACTAATCAAATTTGGATTTGGACGCTGGCGACGTCGGGACGCTTACACTGTTTTTGCCATTTCGTCTCATGGGATGAATCTTGATACGGAATGTAACTGATAGCTATGAGACTTGGATCGTACGGTTAGCAGGGTTGTGATGGTAGCAGCTGGTAAAGTACTTAATCTCAACAGGAAGTAGGTATACGCGTTAATGATGCTGGAGCTTGGAGCAAATTGAAGTACTCTAAGGTACTGGATGCCTGGTATAACCATGTACTTGGGTTTATTTATTACTCGTCGATAACCCCCCCCCCCCCCGCCCTCCCCCTTGTGCTTTCAAGGGGTCACCATTAAGGGTTCACTTCAGGTTGCTTCACGCTGACGAATTGTATTTAACGTGCACTTAACCCGTCCTTTGGTACTCCCTTGTCTGTAATACGTTTATAGGGAGTTGCTGTTAGAAAGGGGTTACGTAATTTGCTCTCCCTGCTCTCGCCAGGGACGTTTCGCAGCAGCGTTGGGTTAGACGGATTAAAATTTTCATCGTATCACGGTGTATTTTTATTGTGTATTTTTTTGGTTAAATATACAAAATTAAGGAATACGAATAATCACGGTATCGCAAGTAGTATATACTAAATAGAAATAAATGTATGGGAACAGGGTGATTGTTTTTTTTTATTGTAAATCTAACGGGTGTTTTTATTTATTATCGTAATGTCTGCCTTCTTAAAAAATGGTGGACCATCATTTTCTTAAGTAACGTCCGTACAGCGTCTGGTATACAGTATACCGTAGTACGAGATCTCGTACTCCCCTCCGATATACGAAACAATTTTTCTCCCTGGACGTTTTATCGAATTGAGTGGCGCGAAGGTACCGGTCGTTTGTATCAATTTAAAACAGCTTCACCCTAGCCTTATCCTCTTCTACCGAAACATCACGATCGCAGGATACTAATAGCAGTAGCTTACGTAATTATCTAGTAAAAAAATTGGAAAGTTCAACACACGATGTCCACAATACACTCTCGTACAAAGTTCACAGCATCTTCCAACGTAGGAATCATCTAAACGCCTGTCACGCAGAATCTAAAAACGCCTGAACAAATTTACCGAACTATTTCATTTGGTCCAACTTACCGAATTCAAGGAGAATTAAAAGCAGACATCAGCAATGAACATATATGCCTGTCAAGCATTCCTATCCCTTTAAATCTAAAACTATTGACGTCCGGCAGAAGTCGAAAAAAAGTAAAAAAAAATAAAAAAATTCGGTAGTCGAGGAACTCGAGAAGGAATCTTGACTCCTGCAGTCGGCTTCTTCAATGTGTATAAGACTTTTGGTAGACGTCGGGCTAATTTAGTGGGGCGGATTTCAACACATTTGTTCGAATATATCTCGAGAGCGTATAGCGAGACGGAACTATAGTGGATACAGTTTTCGAAAGAAGAGAGTGACTGAGAGTGACTGAGAGTGGCTGAGAACTACTCTAAGGAACAAAGAGTGCCGCCAGGGTCGCTCTTACAGGACCGCGTGTATATTCACAGAGAAAGAGAGAGAGAGAGAGACAAGCAAGTCTCAGCAGGACACTAACCAGATCACCGGATGCTCGTGACACCCTTAATATTCCTATATCCACACGGCAACCGTTATCTCCCTTATCCATAGTCAGGTTCCAACCACCGTCGGTGGCGCGAGGGTGATCAATATTTATTTCCCAAGGCGATAAAGCCTATCCTAATTATGCGTCGTGAGAGACGATCATCAGATTAGAAAATTTCAATGTCCGCAACGTACTTGCCGCGGGACTTTAAAGCACGTCGGTTAGTACGACGGTTCATAACCATGCAGAGCAGGGCCATGTTTTTTCTTACGAAGTCACAGTGATCAATTTTGAATGACGCGATATGATCAGTGTCTGTGTCTAGCAGTCATCGCTGTACTGACTGTTGGTATTAATGATTCAGGGTTGATTACAGTCATGTATACAGGTATACTGTTTAAAACCACAAGTTGCATAGCTTGCCACGTATATAAATGCATGACTTGGGATCAAGTGATTTCTAGGGCCTTTGCGTTTCCACGGTAGCGAGGGTTAAAGTTTAACGTAGGGTTATCGAAGGATGATCTGTGCCAGAGCCCGGGTACCCCTTGAGCCTGGAACCTACGAGCATCGCGTGTTTGATAGTGCTATATAGCCGTGTATAAGCGCTGCGAACACGGCAGTGCTAGGACCCTGCCGTTCTCATCAATGTTTCATATCAGCATGCAATAACCCCGGGTCTGCAGTGGAACGATACACTAAGTGGTTTTGCTCATAAAGCTGTAATGGTTTCGCGAGAAGACGGTAAGTAGTAACAAAGTAGGGGGAGGGATGTATACGTGGTAAAACGCACATGGGGTCCGTTACAGTAGGATAACGGTGGTTCTTGAAAAATTCAATGTCCCTGGTAAATTCAAATTTCCCGCCTTTTATTTCTGCTGTGAGATTCGCCATAAGAGAAACTGCTCCGGCTACCCTCGTTCGCACTGTGAAAAACGACCGAACGGATCACGCGATCTCGTTTTTCATTTTTGCTTAATATTTTTTTTTTTCTTTATGTCAATCCTCGCAATTCATGCTCCGAGTAGATACGTGGGACATGCACGAGGGTGAATTAAACGCGTGTTATTTTTATAAAACCGTCTCCTGTCCTCCCGAGACGGTCGTTCCTGAGTTTTACCAAGAACGCGTCGGTACACAAAGAGAGAAAAGGGATAGGAGTATCGCGTTACTCGTACGGTGGTGGTACTGGTGGTGGTTTCTTGTATTTTTGTTTTCATTTTTTTTTCTCAAATTTTTTCACCCCCCTTTGGTACCCCGTCGGACGGCCAATAAAATTAAGAGACACAGCGAGCCTGACGTGGCGGGCGAAGATCGAACGGGATGTGGTGCTAATCTCGATGAAAAAGAAGCGAGCATGTTGAATCTCATGGTAGGGCCCAGCAGGCCCAAATGGCAGTGGAGAATCATAATTAGTCGAGAGACGTAGTCAGGATCGTTAAGAGAATCGGCATACGTAGCATAGATATTGGTGGATGCGCGCGTTCCCGAAGCTGACAGCCTAAGCACAGTCTAATGAGAACTCGCGGTGTAGATAAGGGGCCCAGAAAACGGGCCCCAACGACTTACGTTACCTCTCGTGCATTCCTGGCCGGTTGCACTCTTCGTTCCACTCTCTATATAGCATCATCCACTACGCCTGTACCCTCTCGGACGGTCCCCCCCATAAGTCCCCCCCTCTGCTTTTGTCTTTATTTTGCTCGGGGCCCAGGTATCTCTTCTACACGAGCGCTGCACTCCCCCTCCCCCCTGCCGTCCCCGCATAAACATCGCGGCTTTATCTGAACGTTTTATAGCGAGAGTCGACTGGGCCCCGGTCGAGATCACGGGGACCCGACGGCCGGGGCCCCATCGTCGGACAGGCTTCCTTTCTACCTACACAGTTTCTGCCAATTACAATGTTTGTTTTCGTGGATTCCTTCTTTGTTTCGCGACTGTAATCTATAGCGCCGCCAAACTGGAAACGACCCCGATGTCCATAAGGGGCCGGACGATGTGCAGATAAAGGAATCTTATGGGCCATAAGATCGTCGTTAAAAAAAAGAACTGGTTCCATCATTTACATACCTAGACTGCTCTCTACTGCATTCGCCTTTCGTATCGCGCGGAACCACCGACGATTTTCTCGCGTTCACGGTCCATTGTCGATCTGGCCTCCTGGTGCACCTATCTTAATGTACCGCGTCCTTACAGATACTGGACGGTATGAATATATACATTTCTCAAGCCAGAATCCTTTTTTCGAGACGAATAGACGTACCCGTGAGCCTCTCTCGTATATCTACCTGACCAACATCCCACTTGGATCCCCTTTCCTAAGGATTCTACCTGTTTCACGGGATTTTGCTCGGGCATAAATTTTCGTCTTGTTAGCGGCTTCTCGTGTAAGGACCGGGTCCCATTTCATTTGCCAACCTCTCGGCTCCCTTAATGCGATTTCAGAATGCCAGCAATGTACGAACGCCATATTGTTTCTGCACTCTGCACTCTTTCTATAGTCTCCTCCTCTTCCTGGTTCACCTAGATTGTTTACTCCGTGAGTTTTGCTTATTCCTGATATAAGCACGTCCTGATTCTTTCATGGGTTAAAGATCGCAATTCTAAGCGAAAAAGTGCAATTCCGTCTTCGGTATCGTGACAACGTTCAATTCCCTCGATAGATGGATCGGGGCTGGATTTGCAGGTCTGAACGAAAGTTAATTAAGAAACTCGGCTCGTTAAGATGGATCAGGCGAATAAGAGGATAATGTAGCACACTACTGCGTTATTAATTCTCGTTAAATGCTCGTAGATGCTTCGTTAGCTGTACTCGGGACGTAAATTACTAGCGTGGTACACACGGAACCCCAACGGAGCGCGCGAATATTCAAATAAATTTTTCGCAAGTCCGTGCGAACTTTGAGTAGAGAGCGTCGCGGCGTCGCTTTTGATGTGACGTCCGTGCTAAATTATTGCACAGTGATTGTCGTAATCTTTTTTTTTTACTATGTACTATCGTTCGCTGCTAATATTTCTATATGTAATTATTATACCGAACGCCTTGGAGTTATGAAAATAGCCAATAACGTTTCGCACAAATTCTTGCAGCAGTGACTGGTGGTTTCGTAACAAAGTGCTAATCTGTAATGAATTGTACGGGAATGCGGGAGATAATGCAAATTTTTACCAAGGTGCAGATTGCACTTCCTTACTAGGCGCTATACGTCGCGCGTGCGTGCATTGATAATGGCTAATTGCAAAAACAGGTCTTGCCAGGAGCAATGAACGTATCCGCTGTCGTGTCAGTTTCGAGAACGTGCAAAACCGTAGAATCTGCGAATATATTAAAACTGACTCAGCCGTTCGGATTTTTATTTGCGAATTTGAGTCAACGGCTCTTTGGCTCGTGCACAAAATTTCAAGGTCACCGGGAACAATATATCTTGGACGTTTTACGCAAAGTTGCAAAAAAGAAGCGACGCGGTATCTTATGCGAATTCAAACAACGTGGTCCAAATTTGACTTTACACGACGGAAATGTCGAGAGCTGTGTATACATCAAAGCATGGACGACGTCGCGTGCATCTTTAATTTATATATAAAACTGAATTTCAAAATCGCACAATCTCTCAACGCGATCTAAATTCACTGCACTATATATAATCGTGCATAAAATACACCAGTATTTTGTAACAGTTGACGTAAATTTGCAAAGTCATAATTTCAATATCGCGACTATTATTTTCATACAAAGTATCAACACTGTGGACTACAGTCTAAATGCTCGTCCGATATATCCTGGCAAATTTAACGGCAATATCGTAAGGTCTCCTTTTCATGTGAAAACGACACCCGACCACCTGGCAAGTGCGTTAAGTCTCATTGACTTAATCCGAGCGTCAAGACAGCCGTAAAAATAAAAGAAAAAGAACAAAATCCAAAAAAATCATCAGAAGCAATACAGTACGCCAAGAGATGCGTAACAGAAATAAAGCTAGTTTACATAGTAGCGTATTACGTCCGATGCATACTAGCCACAGTGCTTGATATATTTCATAGGCCAAACACGTCACAAAGTCATCCCGCCAGACAATCCAGATGTGTTCATTGAACCTCATTCACATACTATACCTACCTCTAAGAACGAATCCGCCGGCAGTATACCAACCACTATAGAAACAAGACTTAAGGTCTCTAGTTTATCATGAAGGTCCTTTTCGAGCGCGTGCAAGAAAGTCAAGAGTGACTGTAGCCACTTGTAATCTGCACGCCAGGCACTTTTAGCGAAACGCGAACGTGTCATTAGAGAGGTAGCTTATAGGTTATGTTATGTTACGTTACGTTAGCCAGCAGTCAGCTCGGGCAGCATTGGTTACAAGACACGCTTCAAGCCTAGCACGTTCCTCGTTTCGTTCCTCGATGAAATTAATTCTACGGCACGTTTAGTAATATGGCCGCCATGACAATTTATCAAAACGCTCCGACGCTTCCGGAAATTTTCGTTCGCTTCGAGATATTTCTATACGTGCCACCACCCGTCAACCACTGTCGTCTTTATATATTTCAAGTGCACTTGATGCACTTGATGCACGCATGTTAAACGGGGTTATTAGTAATTGTTTTTGAACCGGTGCCAGTCGCGTGCTCGTTCCTGTCGCTACGCGGGAATTACTCGAACTACCAAGCAGTTAACTCGACGTGTCTTATTGGCCACGTGACAAGCCTCCGGTCGAAGCGATCAACTTTGAAAATCGCTGTAGACTGCAGTAGCCGATACGTGAAGAATTGACTTGGCGCGTCTATAGCTCATTGATAATGAAAGGATAAGACTAGCTGCTGCCGCGGCTAAATGAATTCTCTTATTAAGACTCGTTGTAGGCGGCTTTGCTAACGAGCTATTTACTCATTTATTAAACGAATAATCAATGCACGCGTTAGCTTATGTTTATTTCAAAGTGAAATTCAGCGTCATCATTATCGCGTGTAATTGATTAACTTTACTTAGCTTTCTCGAGGACTCGTTTCGCGCAACGTTGCAAATCAATCATGTCGATTTATTCGTCTTATCGCACGGTGCAATCTGCGTGCATCCTTAAGCGCAATATCGCATTGCACTACCGTACGATAATGCAATCGGTCGTATATCGTTGGGAATCGATCGTTAAGTGCATAGATGCCTATATATAAGACACTTATATGGCGTTGATTAAACGCGTATATATAGTTATACAGTTACGCGTGGGAAAATTGCGAAGACGATAATTAGAAGCTCTTCAGTGACTAACGAGTTCTGTTCATGGAAACGAAAAAAACAAAAGGTTTTAGGATTATTAATCTAATTCCTAAATTAGATCGGTGATTAACTGTAACGACTAATCAGTATAAGAATGTATATCAAGCGTGCGCTACTTTTAGGCGCGTTTTCAACGGTCGCTCGCGCAGTATCGTCGGACAATTTTCAGGCGGCTGGAAATAAAATCCCGTTCTTAATAAAGCAGCTGAATTACGTGTTAAAAAGATTTGATAATAGCGTCTTATCGGTGACCAAGTGAATCAAGACGTTAAGGTCGTCTTGTAGATAATGGAAAGTGTCTAATTCTCAATGTCAGTGAAAGTGCGGCAGTGTATATATATATATGTATACCTTTAACGTTATCATTTAAACGGGCCTTTACGACGTGAAGCGAAGACGTGGTAAAGAGATGGAAACAAATTATACACGGTGGATTAGAAAATTTACGATTCTCGCCTCGCGGCCGTCGACGTCGAATTTCGTAGCGTCGCGACGTAGCCTCGCCTAACTAACGATTGGAACGATTTAATAGCACGGTACTTAAACGACGTATGATTTGGGTCGATGAAATTTCATGGCGTCTCTTGCGTTCTGGTTCTTTGGTTGGCGGATTGCTGAAGGATTGAAGGGCATGACGTAAAATACATGTTGAACCGATTCCCGATAATAATCATAATCATCATTCACTTTTCTTTGCTTTCTTTTCGTATAAATAGTATTGTATTTCTCATATCGTTACAGTTCAATAAATATCTTTAGGTGTATTTACAAAAGCGGGCACGGTATTTATAGGATACAAGAAACGCAATATTTCTATTGATAATAATATACAAAGTAGGTACCTAAATGAACGTACAGCCATGGTGTCGCGTTCGCGAGACCCTTTTAACGATCGATCGTTCAATAGAGAGTTTAGGGCAGTCGTAAAAAGATGGTAGCTTTGTGAAAAGTGAAAAATCAAAGATCGAATGAGAAAGAGATAGATAGAGAGAGAGAGAGAGAGTGACAGAGAATTAGAAAAAAGAAATATGTCAGACGGTCGAACCGAACTCGATTTATGGCACTAATTTGAGTGATGAGTCGTCGCACGATCACACATTCACAATATAGTTATCCATAGAGGTCCCTTTTTCTTTTCTTTTCTCTTTATCTTGCTTTTTATTCTTGAGAGTCCCATTAACGTCACACTAGAGTTTCTCCAGGGCACGGCTATTGGTGAGTAGTTCACGGGTCAGTCTCCAGACTTGCTTGGCAGCGTTCTCCAAGGCGCTGGGCGTCTTGTTCTTGAAGAGGTCAAGATTCGGTAGGAAGTAATGCGGACACCTGCGACACTGTAGACAGGATATCAGCTGAAGGAATATGCCATTGATACGATCGCCAAGACACATCTCGTCCCATTCGGTCTCGTGAGGATGCTTCTCGCATTCGTAAAGCAGGAGAGTCTTCATGTGATAGCTGGTGACTGGGTTCCCAGGTAGATCTAAGTGTCTGTCGCGTAGGGTCTTCAGGATGCTTAAGCATCGTCTCCTGCTGGCACCCTGGAGCAGACGATTTTCGGCATCAATGAAGGAGAGTGCCCAGGCGTCGCCCTCCATTGCGGACTGCTTGCCCTGGAGACCGATGCACTCCTTGGAGAGCATGTCGAAGCCTTCGGCCTTAACTTCAGCGACGATGTTCGGATGGGGCCAGGGAATGTGCGGAATGGGCCAGTGGGAAGCGGACCTGGGCCAGAGACCGGCGCACTTGAATGCCGGTGTGATCTGCACCACGTAGCGTTCGCGTATCCTGAGCTTGACCTCGGTGGTGTCGGCGATCATCTTCACCGAGTCGCGATATGCGCACTTGTCGCAGGCTTGAGCCACCAGGGTCTGAAACCTGGAGCGTATCTTTCTGGCGGACAGATAACCCGAGGCCGTGATGAACTCTACCCAGAGTGACATGGACCTCTTGCGGCCGTCGCTCAACTTGAGGACGGCGCATCCTGGCAGTGTGCCGTCGTCGACGAAATTGAGAACGCCCATCTGATTTAGGTAGATGACGATCTCGAATTCAGTTGGTGAGATGACGTCGAGGCCGTCGAATCTGCCGTTGTAATCTGTCAGGGAGGATATGAAGCGTGGCTCCTGAACCTCGACTTCCTTGAGGACATCCTGTACCACGCGACAGACTTCTTGGATCGTTTTCGACACTTGTGTCTTTCGACCCATCACCCGCTCTCCGAAGTACTTATTGATCTGATAGACCATCTTGGATTGAGCGGCTAGCATATCCGGTGGTAGTAGCATGTCCTCGCGCCCTCTCCGAAGGGCTTGGTTTCCGAGGACTTTTCAATCACCGCATCCTTATCAATAATCTCCTTCGTATATCTCGATACTCCCTACGGTGGAGTATCCAAAGACACTATGGGTTATCCGGATGAAATTAGATTCACGCAAGTTTCATCGATCCGTGCCAAAATTGGCACGGAAGTACGATCAGTCTTCCTGATGAAGCTTCCGTGTTCGCGTTGACGACACAACGTAACTCTTGACAGTCGAGGAACGAACGAGGAAGACGTTGACGTTTCGCCGTTGTCGAGGAATCGCGGCCACGTAGAAGAACGAACAGATTTGTTCGTTTGGGGATGCTTAATGATGGCCGTGGTAGGACGGGCGTAGGCGTCGTAGGAAGACGCACTAAATAACCGCGAACTTCGAGAGACACGAACGCGAGAGGAGAAGAAGACGGTAAACGAGCGTCTCGGCGCTGGAGCAGAATGCAGACTGTGCGGGCCACCTCAGCGCCACCCACCCTCCGACGCCGAGGCAGGTGAGCCTTACGTACTTCGACTGGTCTCAACCTCCCCACCACTTGCTTTCCCCCACTTACCAGTACTCGCCCCCAGTTAGCCAACCAAACCCCACCGACTTTACTCGCTAGCCAATGAACGTTGCGCACGCGCCGCTCTGGACACGCCTTCTGGTAACGCCCCCTTTAGAATCGATCGTAGCCCAACCCCAACGGTGCCAGAAGTACGCGCCGACTCGTATGTGTTACGAGACCCTCGTATACCTTCGTGGTACAACGTAGCGACCATCGTAAAAGTCCTGTCTATGAATTATGCAGGAATCTCTCCTCGCGAGGGTCCGATCGAAATCCCCCTTTATTTATTTCGAAATTTTCGCCCTGCCTTCCACGTGTATTCAGGGGTGGATAGATATCTCTCCAGCACGATTTGACTTGGATGGGCTGTTTTTTTTGTTTTTCTACCGTACACACGTGCACGGAGATGAATCGTTTCCCGCTTTCTTAAGGAATACTCTTTTTCTGGTTATTCTTATTGGGTGTGTATAAACCGTGGAAAATATGGCTGTGGCGATTTTAACTGATCTGAACAAGAGACCTTCTCTTTTAATACATATACGATTGAGGGAATTAGAATTTTTATTCCGAATTCAATAAGGCGGTGAATAAAAAGAAAAACATAGTGGACCGATCGACATACAAATACTGTATTTCTCTATAAAAAAAATGAATATAAAGTATATTACGTATATGGTAATATAATGCATGAGGCTAAGCTATCTTATCATTTGCTACAATGTGATACAAATAAACGTTATTATCTTTCTCGTTTTCAAACTTGCATAATACACGCAAATTCTATTTTCGCGTCCTTTTTTTGCAACAATAAGTACTATTTATCTCCATAAACAAAATAAATATGAAATATATTACATATGTGGTAATATAATGCACGAGGCTAAACTATATTATCATTTGCTACAATGTATAAAAAATAAACGTTAGTGTATCTCTTTCTTCTTCAAATTTGCATAATATACGCAAATTCTATATTCGCGTACTTCTTTTGAAACAATGAATATATTCATATAAATACGAATACCAGGGAACGTAAAGACGTAAATTCCACGCGAGTCGTGTTACCTGCTCAAAATTAACCGTCTAATTGAGAAGTTTTAATTAACGGGCAAATATTTTCGTTGAGAATTGAAAACCGGTTGTCGCCGCTTGGTGTACCTGCATGGCTACGGTTATTCGCTTCCGTAACGAATGCCTTGTAGAAGATACGAGAATGCAAGTTGATGGTCGACGAAAAAAAACTGTCAAAGCGATGCTCAAATAAAAGCGGGTAGTTTTACTCGCCTCGAGATAATTCTCAGTAGTCAATGCGATGTCCGTATCTATAATTACGCTTATGTCTAAAGACGCCGAAATGTCGGTATAGGATAAGCGGTCCCCATTCGTAGGCAATAATTATTTAGTATAGTCATTCCTGATTTTATTGACTCTGTATCGAAACGTCCGAAACACGAAGCGAATGACGTTAATGGCGAACGGTTATGGGCAATTTTATAGCAGATGTACCTATAGTACTGTGTAGATAACTTTTTATGCAAATTGAGAAACTTTCTTGTGAAATTTTGTCATACGCCTTCTCTGGCTGACATTTAAACTTGCTTAGGGAGAAACCAATATTATTTTTATTTATAAAACGTTATTCATTAAAGAAAAGAACATAAAAGAGAACATTGTGGAAGGATTTAGAATGCGTTTGGAAATTTATGCACGCGAATTTTTCGAACTAGGTGTCTGATTTTTATATATATATTTTTCTTAATAAATTTATTTAAAATATTGGACGTGGGTGAGTAAAGGAGAGGCTGTTGTATGTATATATATAGCGTCAATTCAATAAATGCATTTATTATTTACAGTTCTAAACCTACTTCGAGTAGAAACGTTTAGTTATAAAATAAATATCATTTAAATAATAGAAGAGACTATGTACAATTTAACGATACGTAGTTAAACTACCTTGAAAAGAGTCGCTTTGCCAGGCGAGTTATAAATATTAATATAAATGACAATAAAAAAGAAAATCACAATATGCTCCACATCGATCAACGGGTTGGAAAAGCAGAGGGACCGGAGTAGTACAAGAGAGTTAAGATAAAAGATATTCTAGATGACATACCAGAATTATAGTCAGATGACGTAAGAGAAAAAAATAGTATTAAAAAAAAAGAAACTAGAATCAAACAATATCAATTAGGCACTGACAGTCCCATGACAATATAGAAGCAGAAGCTTTATGCGAAGCGTGCGCGTTAGCTGATCCAGTCAGTAGGGAGGAATACGACGAGGACAAGAAGGATCATCGTCGAGCAAGAGATCATTAGAAAGCAAAAAGTCACTAGAGTTTTTCAAGGGCCCGACTATTGGTAAGCAATTCCCTAGTCAGCCTCCAGACTTGCTTAGCAGCATTTTCCAAGCCGCTGGTTGTTTTTCCTTTGAAGAGGTCCAGATTGGGAAGAAAGTAGTGAGGGCAGCGACGACACTGAAGACAAGATATCAACTGCAAGAATATTCCATTGATACGATTACCAAGGCAGGCGTCCTCCCACTCTGCCTCCAAGGGATGCTTCTCGCACTCGTAAAGAAGGAGAGTCTTCATGTGGTAGCTGCTGACAGGATTGCCAGGTAGGTCCAGGTGTCTGTCGCGTAGGGTTTTGAGGATGCTGAGACAGCGTCTCCTGCAGCCACCCTGGAGCAATCTGGTTTCAGCCTCCGTGAAAGAGAGGACCCAGGCGTCGCCTTCCATCGCGGATTGCTTGCCCTGAAGAGCGACGCTCTCCTTGGAGAGCAGGTCGAAGCCTTCGGTTTTGACCTCGGCGACGAGGTTCGGATGGGGCCAGGGAATGTGCGGAATGGGCCAGTGGGCAGCGGACCTGGGCCAGACACCGGAACACTTGAATGCCGGTGTGATCTGCACCACGTAGCGTTCGCGTATCCTGAGCTTGACCTCGGTGGTGTCGGCGATCATCTTCACCGAGTCGCGATATGCGCACTTGTCGCAGGCTTGAGCCACCAGGGTCTGAAACCTGGAGCGTATCTTTCTGGCGGACAGATAACCCGAGGCCGTGATGAACTCTACCCAGAGTGACATGGACCTTTTGCGGCCGTCGCTCAACTTGAGGACGGCGCATCCTGGTAGTGTGCCGTCGTCGACGAAATTAAAGACGCCCATTTGATTGAGATAGAGCACGACCTCAAATTCCCCTGGCGAAATGACCTCGAGACCTTCGTAACGACCGTTGCACTCCGTCAGTGATGATATGAAGCGCGGCTCCTGGACCTCGACCTCCTTGAGTACATCTTGCACGACTTTGCAGACCTCGCGTATGGTCTTCTGCACTTGGCCCATCCTTGTCTGCACACGCTCTGCGTAGTACTTGTTGATCTGGTAGATCATCTTCGACTGTGAGGTCATCATATCCTGGGGCGACAGCATCCTTCACCCTCTCGACTCTCTTTGCGTCTACTTATCACGTTCGCAGCTGCCTCATTATTCTTCTCCGCTTGACGTAACTCAGCCGCCACGAAAGAGTCCGGCGTGCTCATCGGCCGATGACACAATCATCGATTCTCGTTCTCACGGCGAACGAGAGGTATACGTACTCGGCCGTTATGGCCAACCCGTACGGCACTGAACTCGCAGCAGTTGATGCTCGACCAGCAAACGAGCCTCCGGTGCGCTCTCTATCTGCGAACACGCCGTCCTGCCGCCAGCGCCAGCCAGACAGCCTCCTCTATCACATTCACCACCTTTAGCACCTTCTCCCTCGGCGGCCCTTCTGTTTCTGAGTGTCTTTCGCGGTCACGCCCCCCCAACGCCTCGATCACGTGGAGTTTGCGCGCTTTGGCCACGCCCATTGGCCTCTTAGCCACCCCCACCTTACCTGTTAATTCTCCCTCCATCGCACCGCGGATTTCTCCCTCCTTGTTTATCGTTAGTATTGTTTCTATGTTTGTCATCCTCTCTTCCTTCCGACTGTACTTTTCTACCCTTTTTCTCTATTGTTTGGTATTTCTTGTCTTTGTCTTTGTCGCTCTCGTGTAAACGCTCGCAAGGCGGCTGTGCATTACGGAATTCGGAACTGTCAACCGGCGACGACACTCTTCAGTGTCATGTCACACGAGGAACACGTGGGAAATCTTTCTTATACCTCTAGCGGGTATCAATGCAATTTACGCTTCTCGGCTTACGTTCAATCGGGTGAAATGTAATCTTTCAGTGGTTTCTTGCGAATAGGTGATTGTCAGGTAAAAGAATTTTAATGAAGGGCTTATTGAGCTTGTTCAGGAATGTTACTCAAGTCATATGACAGTGCCAGTGCACATATATAAATTTAGAAGGTATATATAATAAAAAATATTTTTCAAATCAATTAATTTCGAATACCAAAAGATACCCAACAAAATTCTATATTGGGTTTGGTTTATCAAATTCTCATATATGCGTAACAAATTGAAGAATGATAGAATCAAGAAAAACAACGGAAATAGCTTTATTAATAACAATTGGATTATTTCGTAATTCTTATACTTAGCTAAATCCTAATCAGTATTTCGTACGAAACGTTAAGTAATTTTATACTTACTTTCGAAAAATTATCAAGCCGCATTTCTATTTTAAAATATAATTATAAAATATTTAATATATAAAGGCCTCTCGGACGCGTTTCGCTTCATTATATTTTTAAGTACCTACAAGTTTTTAAGGTGCCCACACAATGAGCACAACACCACAGGGTGGTACATACGACTTTACAAGAAATCTCAACGGTTACTGCGGTTGAGTCGAGCGTTAAATTGCTCCTATAGATCCGTCCAAGAAAAATCGACCACTAGGTACTTCTTTCCGAACTGTGAAAGAATGCCGCTTCTTGGGTACTCCGGTCTCTTCCAGAAATCGAACTATAATGTAAACAAATCGATTACAATGAGTGACAGCGATAAAGAACGGACCCGTTACGTTCCTGGAACAGCATCCTCGTCTTCGTGATCAGAAATTAACACTTTCCTCTCACCTTTCACGCTGTGAACTAGGCCTTTTAGATTCTCCGATGGGATCATCGATTCGATCGATCTCCATTAGAGATTCAAAAATTTCGAAAAAATCTGTATACATTCGGTATATATTTTATTTCAATATATAGGATGACCCTAACGATATTCATAAATATATATAGTCAGTCTGCGAGTACAATGTGTTTTTTTCACAGATCGCAAACAATACAATCCTTAGCAAATCACACGTGGCTTCTCATAAAATCACTGAAATATATGCTAAAACAGGAAAATGAATGTTTCAATAAAAAAAGAACCATGCACCATACATACTTTGTAACAAAAATTGTATCCAGAACCACGTGTGTCTTGCTAAAGAATACATTGTTTTCGATCTGTCAAAAAACAACGCATTGTACTCATGGACCGACTATATATATATAGTTTTTCGTTTTACTTCACAAGAAGAAAGTCAACAGAAATTTCAACTTATCTGAAGCGTAAGAAGAAACATACTGACCGGAAATTTTTGAACGTCACTGTACATAATGAAATCGATTCATCAAAACGATTTGAGAATCTCGTTATACAAATCAAAAACAATACAAGATTCATTTCGCTCGTTGTAAATCAGGTCTACGAACGTGGCAGACGAGGCGACGTCCATTATTACAAAGCACACCGTGTGAATGGACGATGAATTCAAAGATCGTATACTTATGCGACGCACGGCGTTCGCGCCGATAACTCTGCTCGAAGAGTCATTTGAATATTCGACATTGGCATAAGAAACAGTAAACGATTTATACCGGTCGATGCTGCTTGTTCTTCTTAACAAACGTTCATTCTTAGTCTTTTTCTCTCTTTCTTTACAGATATATATATACATACCCATACCCAAGACGCATATGATAATATACGTCATACTTAAGCGTACTACCTGTCACACCAATCACTCAAAGATACCTTAAGAATATAAAATGATATCAGTTGTCCCCCTTCTTTTTCCCCCCTCTTATCAAATTCGCTTATATATAAATATATCAATTTTATAACATAAAACAAATACCCACTATAATTATTTATACAGATCGATATATATATATATATATATATAGTTATAGTTCTCTTTAATCAAAATAATTAATTCAGTCAGATTAACCCTTGGTTACGTAATCTTGAAATATTTAGAAGATAAAAATTGAGGGGCTCCTAGTTTCACGGTGCAAAATGCAATCCAAGGTACTGGTAACGACGGCCAAGAATCCAGGAGGATGCTGCGGGTTACTCTCTCGTTCACGGATAATTGAATAAAGCTCAGAAATCCAATCTACTTCACGGTTCCCCGAGAGTAGATTGGTATGGCTGCTACGTAACACCCCTGCCTTTTCTCTCTAATGCGACTTGATTCATGAGCCCAGCACGCGTACCAGCAGCTCTGTACCCCATCCTGGGGTCAAACGTTCTGCTACATCACCCTAGTATTACTGCACTGGTGTATCCTGCGGGCCTAAATGTGTCTTTCATCATGCCGTTTTGACTTAATTCGTTTATCCGACGAATTATTTGTACACTCGGGAATCATAATCCTCCGCCGGGTTCTCGCTCCTCCATTATATATAAATATAACATAAATACAGAAGACTGATATACTCGATCCAACAGTCAAAATAATAGTAATTTTTATATGAATTTTATAGATTTATTTTGTATAGTAAATTTTTTGGTTATTTTTGTATTAAAAAAAAAACATACCAAATGGCTTTTGGATTTCAGCACAAGCATTGTTTAGGTCTCTGGTGATGTTTTGTCGAGTGAAAAAGAGCAGCCGTGGTCAATTGTTGTTTAGCAAACATTATCCTGGTCACTTGGAACCACTTCATGGTACTGGTATATAGTACAGGTGCGTAGCTATATGATTCGGGTACCCCTTGGAGGCCTGTTGAGAATTTTTTTCAATAGAACTTATGTCTTTATTGTGCAACCCCTCGGCTTCTCTACGACACGAAATGCTAGCAGGGCGGTCACCCGAGAACTGAGAGACGAGACGAGTCGGCCTTGTAAATCAGCTCGAATGAACATCTCCTCCCATAATCCCAAATAATCCTGGGCTCAGTCGCTGAGCTCTGGCAGCCGGCAAAGACGGCGGCTTCTATGCTATAGTCGAAATACTCTATTACCTATTTTATGCTCACAATTCGTATAGAAAGGTACACACTGTAGACTCTAAGCGATGGCATTGTAGAATTTATTTTAGTTTTATGTTTGCTCGTATGTAGATAATCCAAGGAAATTATTGGACCTGGGTTCAAGCCTAGAAGTGATACTCGAAAGATTTTTTTTCTTGTGAATACTTTTATTTTCGAATTTAATACTCTCAAGAGAATACATTCCGATCGAAAGATAGTCAGTAGGCGTTTGACTTAATTTGCATTATTCGTGTCGGGACTGCTGAGGATCTTCAGTCCCAAACTGTAGTCATCCTGTATTTCTTGTTCAGGAGGTCAGTTTTAGTTAAAAATTTTTACTCTGTACGATTTCGACTTTTCACCTATAAATTTTTATCACGATTTCTTAACTAGACTAAAACGATATCAAGCTTCAAGTAGATATATATTTCTTTTTCAATAATAATCGTAACCTAAACCTAATTTCTCTTACATGAGACAGTAATAATTTTTTTCATGTTTCTTTGAAAGTGCATTACTCCTATACGTCTCATATATCAAGATCATCCTGACCTATGAACTAGCTTTAATCCTAGTACTATTTGAAGCCTAGTACTTCACTGCCTAGCTCAGCAAAAAGTCTTCGTGTCAGTGACACCCGGTCCCCTAGCATCTGCCGCCGGAAACCAGTCGCGTTATTTGATGTTTTATGGTCAAATGGGAAACAGTAGGCACGGGTTAATTAAATGAGAAAGCTTTTCTTTATATTTACGGTGTATTAAACGTGGCATGCGACTTCGTCCTCTCTCTCTACGTAAGATTTACATTCTTGGTACCTGGGGACCAATACGTATACCTACGTTAGGTAGTCGCCTAACGAGACGTCAATATAGAACACCTGAACTTTCCCGTGTCGTGACGTAGCCTAATAAATAGGTACTCCGTTAAATAGAAACAATAGAAAAATATATACAATAGAACTACTACCTACCATATAGCTACCCCTACGTATTTACTTACTCAATCTCACCCTTCACCAAATAGACATCAACAAAACGCATCCTCGCACTGCAAGGCCAAATACGGGATACTTTATTTATTGTAAATTTTACATGAAAACAAGCCCACGCGGCTTTCAGATATACAACGAGGATCCCTTTGTGTCGTCGGCGAAAGAGCGGCAGATTTAGCAAAGCACCGGGAGACGCGTTGGCGTCTCCCTCTCTTCACGTCCGTTTCTTTTGTACGCCCGAAGCCGCAATGCGTTATCTCGTGTGAGATGCGGTAATAAAGGTATGAGAACGCGCACGTGGATCACATAACTCATTGCCAGGTACCATGGCAAAGGACCGAGACTCTAGTAGCTTTACTAACTCATCCAGTATATATATATATATGTATATAGCTATCTAGCAGTAGAGATAGATAGATACTTCACTCGAGTAAATGTGAACACGTAGGTCACGTTACGCGACTTAAATCTTTCAAATCTAACCAGCTTACGTCGGTACAATTGTGCCGAGCTTGTATATACGTGTAGCTTTACAGAAGTAACCACTGATATCGCCCCAACCATTTTAAGTAACATAAACCGTGCGTGTCCTGACTGACGATACTCTCAGAAACGTCCCTCAGGTTCCTACAGTTCGTTATTCAGTCAGGGTTCGGATCGATCGACAATATTCTAGGCAGGAATCGGCGCCATTACAATCGGAACATATTTGATTTGATTGTGCAACAAAAATAATTGTTTCTGGATGAATCGTGTATACTAGCGTGATATATAAATTGTAGATACTTGCGTATCTGTATGAGGTCTTCGTTTGTCGTACTTTAGATAAACGGTCGGGTTTTTCGAAAATTTGTTAGGGACTTAAGGACCCATTAGGACCCATCTTTGTTGTTCGACGCTCAATCTGTTTACTGTATACAATCGTAAAGCAGTAAATTTTGTTGTGCAAGAAAACAATAGTTTATGATTACAAACTCGTAACTCAAAAATCTATGTTGATTTTGTAAAAAGCATAGGCTACGAATAACCTATATATAATAGTAACCTAAGTTTGCAATTTTCATACTTACGATATAAACATTCCAGATTTCTTAGTGTGTTAGGGACCTATAAGGGGCCCACTAGGACCCACTTCATTGTTCGACGTTCAATCTGTTTACTGTAATACAATCGTGACGTTGTCAACTTTGTTGTGGAAGAAAAAGTTTGTTTACAAGCACATAAATTGAAGTCTCAAAAATGTATATTGAAGTAACGTTGTAACGAGCATAGGCTACAAATAATCTACGTTACATAATAAGTGTGCATTTTCGCACTCCAAATAAACACTCGAGTCTCTTATTCCGTTAGGGATCCAAGTACCCACTAGGACCCACCTTCATTGTTCGACGCTTAATCTGTTTGCTGTATACCAGAATACGAGCAGCGGGGCTGCTAAGTGGTTCCCCATTCTGTTCCATGCTATACATATATAGTAGGAATAGGTACATCATTGTAGATAGGATACCCCGCAACACCAGTCAGCCAGCAAGGGGCCCTTGTGAACGTGACACATGTTGTTACATCATGTCGCCTATTGTTGCGCACCCCCGTGCTGAGTTGAAACTGTTTTCTAGCAGTAGGAGATGAGTGCCTACTGTATAGGGGGTGTACTAATCGTGTACCACTTGACGCTCTATGACGAGGATCTGTCCACATATCCTGATTCATATGTATACACGTATGATTAGCTTGGATTTTGCATTGGCTGTTTGGCTATTTAAATGGGGTTTTTAATTGAGCAGCCAGTCTTGGTTGCTTCTCTTAATATGTGGGAAGATGCATTATTTGCCTTGATAGAAATTGCTTAGGACGTCGCCGACGATGTTATGAAGACGGCTGGTCTTGGTGCATTAGGTCTGACGCGCGGGCGCCTACTCAAGGAACGTCTAGACGCCATTGCTCTGGACGTTTTTCAATAATTCAACGACACGGCTAATTTTCGTTGCTACGTAAATTTCACGCGACGTCCTGTAAAAACAATTGAATTTTCTAGATTTTTCTTTTCGCGTGACAGTCACCCTGGAATTTGGATTAGATGCTGGGAGATTAATTGTTATTATTAGATATAGTCAGTTTATCATTACTTCGTGGGCTTTTTGGTGACCGATACGTGACGTATCTTACTGCGTGGTCATGGGTACTTTGATAATGGATTCCACGGCACGATTCCAGCCCTTATCTGGCTATCGCAGTGTTTTCAGGACGCAGTGCGCATGCGCGAGATATCGAGGGGTGGCTTCTCCTTTCTATGGGGATGTTCCGTTTTACGGACCAGCGCCTTTCGCACGAACTTTGCTAAATCCTTTTGTCTCAATTTCGTCAATTTGTTTTTGCCATGAAACAGCTGATTTTTTTTACTGGATAATACTTGGGGTTTTCACTTATTATTTTGGAAGTCAAAAAAATTCGGGATGACAGCGTTTCTACGAAATTCGAGATTATTAGTTTGTCTAGGCGAATATTTCCTCCCCGTTGGTATAGCTGTTATTATTATTCTCATTGTTAGGGCTCGTGCTCATGTATTCCCCATGGGATCGAAGCGGTTTACGGCGCTGGTAATTGGGTTTTCATGGGTTTGTGTGGTACTGTATATTTTACACCATGTGCTTCTCTTTGACTACTCGGGTGACATTGCTGCTGGATTATGTATTCGCGATTAAGCGTTTTCTCATTTGTAAGTCGACCTGTTGGCGACTTGTCGCTGTCAATCGTTGTCACTTCATTACATGAGATAATGAGGGTAATGCTGACGTTTCTTGGGAAATTATGAAATTATTATCACTGTCGACATTTTCTGTCTCTTGGATGATTAACCTCTCAGTTTTATTGAAGTTTATTATTTGCTCGTTTAGAGTGAATTAAATGATATCTTATGTATTACGAGATCTAAATTTCTTTCAATACTTGCCTTTAGTTACTTTGTACATATTTATGACATAATAACGATCACTTAGTTGAGTAACGTAATTCATAGTGATATAGACTTGGTATAATCTTGCACGATTCGCATTCTTTTTATCGATCAAGATAATATATATATAATTATCGTCGGATTGATATTGGTTACGGCTATACTCGGTCTACGAGTTCAATGTGTTTTTTTGACAGTTCAAAAACAGTGAAGTCTCTAGCAAGCCACACGTGACTCTGCATACAATATTTGTTACAAAGTATGCATATGCATGGTTTTGCACTGATATATATTTTATTTTTCTATTTTAGCATATATTTACGTGATTTTATGAAAAGTCACGTGTAATTTGCTAAGGATTATATTGCTTGCGAACTGACCGACTATAATATATAACAATCTAACCCTAAATCTAGCCTTATTTAATTATTTCTATAAAAACTCTCTGTAAAGTAATTTTACGTTATTTATAAGGAGCACACGCCATTATTACGGTACGAAAAAAAAAAATCCTATCATCCTTAAAGATAAAAATATATGTCCTTCTTATGTAATTCGCTAAATCTTTATATTCGAGTTATCAAAAAATTAGTATATCGCATAAATTACAAGCGATATAATAAAATCCTTAGAAAAGTATAATATAATGTAATAAAAAGATTATAGCTACCGGTATAATTATATCAATCACGTAATTATATATCTACCGTGCGTAACGTCATTCATACGACTTTAATATATCCTCATTAAAAGAGTTCCAAAAATTGAAAGCCTCGTTAGCGGCAAGTCAGTAAATTAAGGGGGTGCTTCCCCCAAGTTAAGAGAAACGCGTCGCGACGCCGCAGTCGTTCGAGCGCGCAAGTCCGTCCGCGAAGTCCTGGGATCGATTCTGGACTCCCAGCAGGAGGCTCCTCCCACCGTGACGGCCATCTTGCAACCAGCACTGTGTGCTCACTATATCACATCACACTTGACTGCATCTACCTTACATATATCCGAAGCTGAGCCGATCGCGGGCCCCGACGACTTATCATGCAAGATGTTCGAGAGATGTTCCTCGCGGAGTCACTTCAGCCTCCTGGACCCAGAGATTACCTTTCCAACAACTTTCCACGCGAGACAGCCAACATTATTTCTCAATTATAAGGCACCACGTGACATACTCACATACGTTTCCTTGGAAGATTCCTATATGGTAGAGACGTCTCCATTATATGGCGTCCACTGCCGAGCCTTGCTATAACGATACCCTCGTCCTTTATTCAGGATTATAACACAGTCGCCATCTTGAATACAGATAAGGATTCTCGAACAGGTACAGTTATATCTTCCAGGGGAAGAAAGTATATTGATAAGTACTCACGTGAAATGGAACATGACGATACTAATGACAGTCGCCATTATTCATTCCATATACTTGAATCGCAACGAAATCGGCTATCTTCGTTAACGCTCGGCTTTGATCGTGAATTATTCAAGCATATAGGTATGGAGTCTTATAGATGTTCGACATGACAGAAATATTCAGGTATGGGGATCGTTAGTGGATATGATGATTATACTTGATTCGATACCTGGTTACACGCCTATCTATTGATGATTGTTGTGATTGATCGATCGTCGAGTATTTGGAACGGAGTGAGGAGTGTATACGTGATATGAAATCATTGGATGATTTTTTTGGGTATTAAAAAAAAATTGAAATTCAAAGTTACATCGTGCGTTTTTGATCTTGGTACAATGATCGTTTATTATATGATTTCATTATATTAATGATGTTTTTGTCATTTGCTTTCAGGTACTCAAATACTGCGATCATCTTCATGGCAAGTGGTACTTCTCCGAAGTGCGAGCGATATTCTCCAGGCGTTATTTACTGCAGAACGTCGCCATCGAGATCTTCCTCGCCAGCAGAAGTAAGTATCGCTCCTTTGGACTCCGGCATTCTCCGGTTTGTTCGAATTGGATATAGCATTTCATTTCTTGCCGGCGAGGCATTCTGCATTATTTCACACGACGTGATCTAATCCCAAACCAGCCGCGGAATCCGGAGCTCGCCGTAAGGTGTGCGTCCATGATGCTTTTTACCTAATAAATATCAGCGCCGCATTACGGCGTGTCTTTTTCTCGAGTCAATTTATTATTCCATCCAAACTGCACCTGCTCGATCGACTTTCTTTATCTTCGTAATCTGTAAGTAAAAAGTGTGGCAATGAAAATTTTCGATGATTAATATATCGATATATGAAATTTTTTAATAATCTTACATCGCAGATATATAGGATTGCAATATTTTGATTGATATATACATATAACATTCGATTTGTATGCTATTTTTGTTCGTGTGGATGAAAGCTTAATAATTAGTGAATCGTCTTGGGTGAATTGGCCTTTCGAATCGAAATCAGAACAGACTTGCCGTGACTCTGGTTCGAATAACAAATAGGGATGGTGTACTTATACCTGCAGTGGACCGCCATCCCACTGATTCCATGGACCGCCCGATAAATTCTCAACGTCCTCAGATGCTTATCTGATCCTGAGTTTCGATGCGTCGTGAAACGTTACCGGTGGAATGCCACCCCGTGCATCCCTCGTCGTTTATTAAAAAATCACTGGAAATGCGCGTTCGTTAGAGAACGAGACACGCACCGTTGGCTCGCGTCTCCGTGCGATAAATCTCGAATAATATAAAATGGGGATGAGTTACTTTATAACTCTTGCTGACATTACACAGCCGTCTTCGAGCTGTACCTCTGGAGAATTAAATTTAAAAAAATCTTCACTGCCGAATAAACAATTTCAAAATTAATCTCGACTCTCGTCACGTACATGTATATCCCCAAGTAAAATTCTCCATTTTGAATATCCCATCAAATAAAAACTAATTGCCAATCGTCTGAACGAGAGAAAATGAAGACTTTGTAATTTATAAATTTTCAAATTTCCCGCTCTAAGTCCTTATCTATTCCATCAGCATATACCGAGCATAGCCAAAGAAATATCGACACCCGAGCGCCATCTGTTCTCGAAATTGAAGTCACTAATATAATACAGCACTTTTAACGCTTTTTTGTCCGCAGCCTCCATCCTGTTCGCGTTCCCGGACCAGGCGACGGTGAAAAAGGTGATCAAGGCACTACCGCGCGTCGGCGTTGGCATCAAATACGGGATTCCCCAGACTAGGTAAGCATCAGTCGTCCAGTCTCGAAGTGGTTCCAAGATGGCTCAGAACGGGCCACACCAGACTTGGCCAAGCGATTCGCCGGAGATTCGCATTGCGATTTTGCTCATAGCTCAGACGAGAAGAGTTTCTCGACAATCCTGACTCCCTCGAGAGCCAAACAAACACGCTCGATGCATTCCACCATTTCTTTGTCCCTTTCCGGTGCGCTCTGCTATCCGCTCCTCTTGTATCATCTCGCAGCGTCTCCCAATCCCAACCAGGCAGAAAGAGACGGTCCATAGGTATTCCATTCTCCTCGAGCGGCGAGAACAGAGGTTCGCGTCTCCGCGCTTTGGACCATCCATTAAACGCTCCTCTCTTCGAACCCGGCGAGAGATACGACGTCCATAAATATACGGCCAAGCTGGACGTCTGATTCGAGAGAGATTCCTTGGGGAGAAAAATAATTCCACGGGACGGCACATCCAGTTGGCTGCTTATATGATCCTGGGGGAATTCGCATGATTCTTTCATTTTTTTTCTCTTCAACCCCTATTTTCTTTAAATCCCTTATACTCTGTATTTTTCAGGATTTTGTTATTGTACTTTTTTTTCGGATACAATATGGCGTCGTGGTTGGATATATTACAGACTCGTAACCTACCTTGTCATTTATGTAGGATATACATATTTTCATCCCTCAAAAATAGTCTCGATCGTAAAGAGATTGCAGGATATTGTTATATATCACTTGGGTAGTGGTGAGTTCTTTTGCTTTTTTCATCTTTTACTTTTTCTCGTTTTATACACTTTCGAAAAAGAAATAGTACATTATGCTACAAGGGAGGGAAGTGCGTGTTTTTCGCCGAGTGTGAAGTTTGCTGCCCGAGCGAAGCGA